>CABFOT010081604.1:1861-13660 GCA_900660305.1 Cetomimus sp. NI1144 | reverse complement strand
CACCAATGCCCTTTCTCCTTTTTCATTTTCCTCCTCCCTGTCATCAGGTGGAAGAGGCGGTTGCTGTGCTGCAGGCTCACCAGGCTAAGGAATGCTCCCCTAAGAAGTAACAAACCCTTTCAGGTCGGAAACAACTCAGCAACCTCTAAGCTGTCGAGACGCACTCAGCAATATGTGTAGTTTTCCCAGGCAAGATTAATTGCCATACAATAGTGCCTGTAGGTTTTACAGTCATTGGAAACAGAAGTTTACGGTGTCTCTTTTATCATTGCAATTATTGCTGACTTGACGATATTAAGTTGCTAAGCTCAACACAATTGGAATGGGATATTAGGTGTTGGATTTTCTGATTATCTTATTGTGAAAAAGTGACTCATCCCTTTGCAAACCCCACACCCCCAACTACTTTCCAAATAGCAGCCCCAGTGATCTGCTTTGTCCACATTGGTCCAGTATGGGAGTTCTTTGGTTTGATTCCCTGTGAAACATCTCTTCAGTTAGATTGCCTTTTGCTGAGTAAAACATGTGAAGTAAAAATGAGCACCAATGATTATCACAATTTGACTGCTGGAGAGAAAATCCTAAACAGATGACCTTTTAACACAAATATTGTAAAGGAAATGAGTTAGTCATTAAACACATGTTTGAAGTTAAACCAACAGGCTTAACTCCTTGTTCTTTTCTTTCTTTCCAGATATCAAAGATTTTCTGAAGGAGGAAAAAGATAAAACTTACAAAAAGAGTAAAATTTGGAAAAGTTACAAAAAAATGGTTCTACGTGGCACTTTTGATTGTAAATTGACTATTTGATTGACATTTGTAAAACCCAAAGCCATTTTGTTGTTGAAATTATACTTTTGTTAGAAAAAGATAAAGTCTAGAATGTATGCATTAAACCTGTCTTGTGTCAGTTATTACACATAAAAGGAAAATGCATTCTTGCCGAATACCTTAACATGTGTTTTAATCTAGCTCTTAAATTCTTGAATGGCATATTGGATGTGCTTCTAATATATTATGTTCTCTGGGGCAGTCGAGACCTTTCAGAAGAATGTTTAGCCTTATATCATAGCACCTAGGGCGTATAGCCAGTGGTAATCTGGGGGAAAGGTTTTTTATTTGTCACATACACACCGAGATGAGCAGTGAAATGAAAATGCTAGCACCACCAGATTGTGCAAACCAACAGTTAAGACAGCACTAGACACGGTGCAAAATGACCACGACCAATACAATCCTACATGACGAGACAGGACAGTACGAGACTGGACAGGACAGATAAGGTGCAATTCCCAAAACAGAACAGTACACGCAGCCGACCACAGTATTCAACTATCTATACTACCATGAAGTAGTGAAAGTGATTCGCTCCACTAGACCCACAGTCTCCCAACAAGTATCACATGTACCCTGGTATAGTTTCTGTATGCATGTAATAAAGAATCTCAATGTTCTTCCAACAAAACTCCCGCCGTGTGTTGGACCCTGTTGACCATTGTAACCATTGCCGGGGCGGTCAAATAGTGCATTCAGAGCCAAACGGAGAGACGTGATGTGAAATAAGCTGCAGTGGCAGTCAGCCCAGGACCTGTTGCAGGCTACAGTAGCACACAACATAACAAACGCACACACTGCAGCGAGGCACACGTGATCAATCCCGACCCCACGTGGGGCTGTGCTTATCTCATTCGCTGCTGACTGAAGTCTTTTGTTCCACACAACATGATTGGTTGCTGAGTTTTACCGGTTTGCAAAGACTCTGAAAGTCCGAACTCGATGCGTGGGAAAACCCCCACAGTTTTCACGTAACGTCGAATCGTCCTCATACATAAACATCAGTCTGGTTGAAAAGATTGCGGTGCGGGTCAAGCGCACGTTAAATACACATCTGGTGTAAAAACAGCTTTAGGGGTATGTCGTAGTGATGGGCAGTCCGATTCTTTTCAATTAATCGGTTCTGTTGGGTTGATTCACCGAAAGGAATACATTTTTTAGAGTTATGATTCAGTAACGCAGTGGTCCCCAACCCCCGGTCCGCGGACCGGTACCGGGCCGCCGGCCGCCCAAAAAAGAATTAATTATTTCAGTTTTTTTTTTGTTTTGTTTTTTGCGTCTGAAGTCTTATTTTGAAAAAATGTTTTATTTTGAAAAATGACCGGATTCTCTCGGTTACATCTCGGTCACTTGAGCGCCAGAAATGTAACCCACAAGGTCTGATTTGCCCTCGGGGTAGATCGGGTGGGCGTTCCTGATTTTGTCCCGACAAGCGATCATATCGGCCCGGTTCGGCCGTGACTTTGTTCTGCAGGACAAATCTTAAGGATCCAACATGTTGGATATTTGAGACCAGATCGGGGGAAACCAGACGAGAGCGCGCTGAGTCAGCATGATGTGTCACGCGCAGCTGTGCGCTGCAAAGCGATGAGACGTCATGTCTGAGCCGTTACGGTTTTGCTGTTGGTGTTTTGATTTTATTGTTTTTCTTATCCTACTGTTGTTTTATTGTTCTAATATTTGTATTTGTTTATTCTTTTATTTTCTCTGTAAACCGCGCACCTTGGGAGGAAGCGCTATTTTCCACACACGCTCTCTCACTCACTCACTCACTCACTCACTCACACACACACACACACACAGGGCACACTCTTGTTGCTTGGCTCTGTGAGCAGTGCGCTCAGGGCGTTACGTCACTGAAGGGACGTTGATAAGTTCACGTTCAAGTTCAAGACCCCCCCCCCGGTCCGCGGTAAAATTGTCAAGCGTTGACCGGTCCGCGGTGATAAAAAGGTTGGGGACCACTGCAGTAACGTATTGTGCATGCGCTATTAAGAACAGGGTCAACCGCTTGATCTAAAAAAACTGGAAGCTCTTCTGACTTATGGTGCTGGGATATTTTTATTTTATTTTAGAGGGACAGTGTGCATTAAACAAGAGAGCATACAGCGTACTCGATGCACTGTAAATGCACTGGAGTTAGCAAGGGTTGCTACTTTTCATCCGAAGTCTCTGCATACACACACACATCTCGGGTGAGTCTGCAGGAATCATGGGTAAAAAAGGCCGGGACATCATGAATGACTATCAATACAGCCAGCCAGCTACTCGCTCTGAACTAGATGGTTCAATGACCCGGTGTACAGTTAATTCAGACATGCTATATTTTGTATTTTTTTATATATTTTTTTTATGCCCAATTTTATTGTCCTAAATTGTTTTGGGGGATTTGTATTGAAGTTGTATAAATGTATGCTCTTTAGGACAGGAGATACTGTATTAGATGCGTTTGCTTAGAGTGTGTGACGTTTATTTATTTACATAACCATATATCATCTGGCTTATATTTGTCTTTAATTATTACTATCCAACACTGTTGTTTTTTATTTTGTTTTTATAGATTTGTTTTCCATTACAATAAAAGAAGACATTTGCAGCTGTAGCCTTCTAACTCTTTTAAATCCCTCCACTCTAATTAAAATGGTTTAATATCACAACACACTATATTAGAAGCAGCTGCCACACAGCCTCTATAGCGGTTTCCAACACCAACTCATGATAATATCATAGAAGACATCCAGTGTTGGCTCGTGGATTTATTATACAAACTCTCCAAAAAGACACTGGTAAAATGCTGCCTTCGACAGCAGCATTCCAGGGCATTGAGTCATCGGGGCTGCTCCAAAAACCTCCTGTCTGCTGAGGTGCCTTCATTTGGCCGATTTTGAAGGCAGCATAGATGTATCCCCCTCCGGGTAGGATGTCTCAAAATGCATTGAGTCAACTGCAGATAGGTCCTTAACACAGCCAGGTTCCTCTATAAATGTGCATTTTGATCGGGTGAATGTTTTTTTTTTTTTTTTTTTTAACATGTAAAATAAGCTATTGTGTCAATGAATATTCTGTTTCAACATGCAACGCCTATTTAAAAAGGTTTATTATGAATGATGGAGATGGAGGCACCTCGAGACACAGAAAATGCTGCCTCAAAAGGATGCCGACTGATCAGACAGCATCCTTTTGCACTACACTTTGTTCATCTTGTTCACTGAATCCTTTCGTTCACCGAGTACGGTGTGCACAACAAGCAGAACACGGATGTACTCTTCAGAAAGGGACAGTTGACTGTTTTTCCTCAGACGGCTCAGGTCCTGAATGTCTGCGGTGAAATACTGCACATGTTCGACCAGTCAGTGGTGGCAAGTGTACTCTTTTATGCTGCAGTATGCTGGGGAGGCAGCATGACAGACGGGGACACCAGACGCCTGGACAAGCTGGTTAGAAAGGCTGGTCCGGTACTCTGGAGGAGACTGGATCCACTGGGGACTGTGGTGGAGAGATGCTCACGCAGTAAGCTGCAGGCCACCGTGGACAATGCCAGCCACCCTCTCCACCACACCCTGACAGGACAGAGGAGACGGCTCATCTCGCTGTGCTCACATACTGAGCGGTACAGGGGGCCCTTTGTACCCACAGTCATCAGACAGCACAACACCACACTCCCTCTCTTGACCTGGACTTCTTGTGCTCCATATATGTAACTTAAAAAAGGTTGATTTTCTATATTTTCTATATATATATTTCTTAGAAATCTTTTATACATTATGCTATGTGTTGTACTGCTGTGATTAACTGTAAGATACTGGATACCTGAATTTCCCCAAGGGGATGACTGACTATCTCAATAGTCATTCATGACATTCCGCCCTCAAAGACAAGATTCCCACTAATTTTTTGGCTATCCCATTTTAGCAAAGCATATGAGCTAGAAGAGCTGCCAGAGGACAATTGGATTCTGGGTTGCTCAATCCAGTGGTGAAGCGTGCCGATTAGACATGGGCCTTCGCTATGCACGCGCGCGAAGTGCACGCACACAACTAACCGTAATGGGGAGAGGCCAATACGTGTGTGTGGTAGGTTCAGGGGAAGAAGAGGGGGCGGGGGCGAGATAAGCATGCACCAGGAAGAGACCGCGTGAGAAAGGAAGGAGTAGTGGAGCTGTGTCGAGTTTGTGTGGGCATGCATGTGAGTGCACGGAGCGACACAGCCCTTGGCACCACAGCAGCACCGCGCACAAGAGCACACCTGACACTGCCTGGCGATTGTATAAAGAAGAAATAAAGCATGTGAACTGTATCTGGCTTCACATACTACACAATCACACATATGCGTGCACATGCACGCGCACACACACCAGTGACGAAGCGTGCCCCTGGGTGCACACGTGCGGATCCACAACTCTGCTTTCTGCACGGATATCACGTAGTGATACGTTATGTGATGATACGTTACAGCCAGAGAAAACAGCTGCAGGATCAACCACCAAAATGTCACTGTAGTGTTGCTTGGAGCCTTAAACAAAAATATGTTTGACTTACCGGGGATGTTTACTTGAAGAAGAACCATCGTTCGACCTGTACCAACACCTTTTCATTGTGCCTTGTCTCCCTCCGCCAGTCAAAAAAATAGTCCCTCTCACATGCTTCAAAAGTCTGTCAAAGTAACCGTTGCTGTGTTTTGGTGCAGCCTTAGTTAGACAGCTAAGATCCTCATAGAATGTATTTATTATATCCATCTTCTACACAAATGTCCATCTCAAAAATTTAAATTATAAATAGCTCCACGACGCAACCACATGAAGTGCCGGCCGGATAACAACATGACCACCCACTGCTGTGATGTAATTTCCTGCACAGTGCACAGCAAAGCATAGAAAAGACTGGGCCAGCTTCGGCGCATTTTCAGTCACGTGGGGAAATTTAATGATAATCAAATTTGATTGTCTGATTAAATTGCCAATCGAGTTATAATACCTTCATCGAGTTGAATGGTGCAGAGATTCTGACAAGGAAACAGCAGTTTCAGACAAGAGAAAGTGCACTGTGAACCACAGAAACAAGTCAGTAATATATACTGAAATTAGATTGGTAGTTAAAAAAATATTTTTAAATCTGAGAATTCCAGGATATTCTCAGAATACCCAGAAGGCCCTGAATATTCGCCTCTGATCAATACTAAGTGAAGTATCTTATACTGTATTATAATATATAATATCAGTTCCCCAACTGTTACAATGTGATGTTAATTACCTAAATGATTTCATACCAAACACAGAATTTGAATTATAGCTTGCTGGTGACTCAAGTAAACCAGTTACATGCGTTTTCATTCCTTCACATCCATTGGCTTCAACCTGTGCAAAGCTCCGCTCTTGTAAAGTGAATAGGATGGGAGAGTTCATCAGCTCCTGCAGAACTGAGTGTCCTGATCACACCACTGAGCAAAGACTAAATCAGTCATTATATATTTACTGCTGCCTGCATTACTTCTACAATTACAGTGACGTGGGGCAGTGGCCCACAGCACATGTACACGTTGAGTAACAGCAAATTGCAGACATGTGGCTGCATGAGTTTTACACACAGCACAGAAGATATGATGCCATATCCACTTCCTTTAGGTCACATTCACCCAGTTCCTACACAAAGATGTCACATGACTCAAATGTTGTTGTGGTCTATTGGTCTAGCACCCCCATCTGATCCGGACTGGTCTTAGATCCTGATCAGCTGTTTATGAACAGTATGGTTAAACATTACTCAGGGGGGGAAATTACATATAATCTGCATTAAACTCTTTGGTCATCAACTATCAGATTGATTTAGCCATTTCAACCAGGTTAATGGTTCTAGTGGGGAAAGTATGGTTAAGGCCCAACCTAACGCTCAGACACATCTGCTTCTTATTCTTGTTTGCACTGTACCGTATAAACTAGCTAGCATGTTGGCCGGCGATATTGGCAACTGCAACACATCCCTTGCAGCTAATGCTAATCGGTACCAGTGGCGTCTGGCTAGCTGGTTAGGCTCGAGCCAGATGATCGATAACTCTCTCCAAACGAACAGTGACGATGGTCCGCAGGGCTATCTCACGTTAGATTTCATTCACCATTTGAATTGTCCAGTGTGGAATTGCTTATCGATTGATTAAGGTGACATACACAACCCCGAATAACTACCGTTAGCATGCGAGCTAGCTAATTAGTTAGCCTCTTTTCCGTGAGAGGAGGCAAAAAAAAAAGGGTCGGAGTTAACTGCAGCAACAATTGCGACTCCATAAACATATGGCAAATCATATCATGTAATTGTAATCCATACGTCGCATCGTTTTTGTTATATTTGTCGCCAAACTCACCTGTTATAAATTATGTCGTTTCTAGTTCGGGCTCTTCTGTTGTTGTTAGCTCGAAGGCTAGCTGTCTGGAGCGCTGATAAATCCTAATAATGTCATCGTCAGCAGAACAGCGCCCCCTGCTGGTTTGGAGTTGTACAACATGTCAACATGGATGAATCTTAATCAGAATGGGTGAGCTATTGCTGTGCTTTTAATTAGTGTGTCAAGATTTAAAGCACAGTTAAAGGCTGATAAGGTATTTAATTAAGCTCTAGATGGAATTGATCTCTACGTTCATCAGTTCACCCTCGAATGTTTATGGCCCAACGTTATTGTTAGCGATTGTATCTCCCATGTGAGCAAAGTGATGAGTTTCCCATTAAGATACTTTGATTATATCGTCAGTGTCATAATATGACTTTGGACCAATTCATTAAGAACTCTCTTTTTTCCCCGTGTAAGGTTGAGACTGCAGTTTAAAAATAATTAATTAGTTCCATCTAATTGATATCTTGGGCCAAGCAGGAAACAGTATAATTTATATCCTTTTTTTTTCTAATGTGATTTGCCACTTCTCTCCTAACTAAGGTGTCAACAGTAAACACAGCCACCTAAATAAGATTTTAATTTTGTAAATCATCCCACATGGATGGGTTTCAAAGCGCTGGTGTCAAAGTGGTGACTAATGGAATGAACGGATGACATTTCCCCAAAACGTTCCTCCTTTCTGGTCCCTCAGGTCTTACTCGTTAAGAGGTATGAGGCTCAGTGAGGGAATAAAAAAAGACTCAACCTTTCTGCATTGCAGGAGCCCCAAGACAGTTATGGCACACTACCCCATCCTAACACATTGCCATAAAAAAGGTTATTAAACTGAAACCAGCTTCATCAACTCATTTCATTTTTGGTTTGGCTGCCATCGGAAACCGCCATCGTCTAAAATCATTTTAGCAAATATGGAGCTGTAGCATCAAAACATCTGCTTTTACAAGAACAGTAATTTCATGAAATACAAGAAATATTTTAGACAGCTACATTTACATTTTGAGAGCATGGACCTTAGTTGGGATAAATCTGCCAAATTGATTGAGAATAGCTGACAAGAGCACACCGTCTATGCCCAATTGATCTGCAGCTTTAACGCCAATCTAGCAACATGATAGTGCCACCACTCTTTCATCGCTTATCATTCTTATTCATGTATCAAGTATAAATAAAGGACCAAAATTATGATCTAATTATATCAGTCTCCTCGCCCGTTTTTTTTTAGGAAGGATCTGGATTGAGGAACACCTCAGATGCTAACTGTCTTCTCATGTGGGTCAATGACGCCACCCAGCTGAGTGGCAGGTTTGCACTTTGAAAAACAGGTGTAACATATTTCAGTGGCGATCAGTGAAGCACGGAGAATTATGAAAATGTACAGAATTTTATTTAAAAATTTCTCATTTAAAGTCATTTATTCCAGGTTACCACATAAGAAAGTGCCACAATGAAATGATAAGTGAAGAAAGTAAGTTGAGACAAAACACACATTATAAAACCAATGCATGAAAGCATTTTGACTTGACCCACACACACACACAACAATACATCTGATAAGTAAAGCTACACAAACTTCTTAATATCAAATAATACAACTGTCCACCTGGCAAAGAATGTTAAAAATTATTTACACTATTCACGACAACTCGAAACTCCCAGGAACCGTAAAGGCCATAAGAGACGTCACTTGGCCACATACCAAGTCCATACCAAGAGGTAGAAAACCAAACGGCTATGAACAGAAGCTGTGTAAATCATCGCCTCTTCTGTTTAGGGATGACAATATTCCCACTGGTTGCTATGGGGATCAGGAGCTTGCGATACTCCATGGGGAGATATTTCTCAATCAGCACTTCAACCGGCACCTTGTCGGTCACATAGCCCTGCCTGGAGAGAGGCGACACAAACGTATGAAGTTAAATGAAAGAAATGTAAAGCAAAAAATTTAAAAAATTTTGTACCATTCAGAATGTCAATAACCATCATTGCAAATTAAGCCTTCTACATTTAAAAAAAAAAAAAAGAAAAGAAAGGTTCCTTGTTCTGGCTACAGGGGACAGATTAATGATCACAAATGCAAATTGAATTATGCTAGGGCACATGAAAAAGATCTTTGATCACTGAAAAGCACCGGTACTCCCGTCAAACTCCCCACACACACACCTACACCTACCTTTTCAACAGAAGTACAACATCCTCCACCTCGATGGTTTTCCTCTTAGCGTGCCGAGCATACGCCTCCAGGTCCTCCGCCAGTCGGTCAAAGAATTTATCCATTCTGTTGAAGCAAACGTTTCACCGTCAGTATTCTCCACAATACAAAGAACCAGGTGAATAAAGGCAGCGGAATCCACCACGTCTCCACCGTGTTACGGTGCAAACACACACAGTGCTCCAATGCCGACACATTTGTTCTCATGTGGACACGGTGTGAACGCGGCACCGTCTCCTATCAACTCGTTAAAGTCGGTCCAACACCCCCACAGGCACGGTCGCTTACATCTCTTTTAGGGCCGGGTACACATCGGGAGAGACCTTTGTCTTGGCATAGTGCCGGAAGTTGCCCATAATGTAGCTCTTGGGAAGGCCTGGCTCCTTCCTGGCCGGCCCCGTCTTCCTCGCTCGCGCTCTCTTGGGTTTAGCTGCAGCTGAACTGGTGCTGGGAACAACGGAGGCATAATGGATATTAGAACAATTTGTGAAAACATATGTATACCAAAATAATGATATATTTAGACCATTTTAAACAGTTAAATTATTATGATCTAATTGTTAGACTTTCCACCAAAACAATTGACATTTGTCTTTTTTAAGCTATAATAGCCGTATACAACATATGTTATAACATTGGGATCGAGTCAAACCATTGAAAGTTTTTTTTTTTTTTCATGCAGTCATCAATAGGAAAACTAAACATTTTTACAGACGAGGACATTTGGAGAGGCCGAGGTCGACATGCTCCAGTGTGACTCGCCTGGCCTGGGCGTGTGTGAGAGCAGCAGGCGAGGCCCGAGTATCAGGAGGGAAAAACATTTTCTGACGGACAAACGCAGGAGTCTTCATGGACAACTCTAAAGAAGTTAGGAGAGAGAATCATTTCAGTTACTTTCACTTTTTCAGAATAATACAATGTTTGACTTATTTGTTCATGGAGTTCAAAGTTGAGCTTTTTATTTATTTTTATTGTGCTGAATGCTTTGAGCCGCCACGGAGAAGATGGATTCCTAAAACTAGAGCCTATGAGCCCCTCTAGTAGTGGAAGTCGGTACTACCGGTGTAAACCGTTTCGAAAACTATCCCACCGTGACGAGCGGAGCCCACAATCAATTGCAGCCTTTATGAATGTCGGCAACAAAAAATATTAATCTATTATTTGTTCATACTACCCACCGATTAGTCGACTGTGAAAGACGGGAGTTGTGCACATCCCTACAACAACAAGAACAAAAACTGATGGAAGAAAGACGGACCTTCACTCTCATCACTATCGCCCTCATCACAAGACTCCTCTTCCTGGTCTGCAGGGTCCTGGTCTGCAGGGTCCTGGTCTGCAGGGTGCTGGTCTGCAGGGTCCTGGTCTGCAGGGTCCTGGTCTGCAGGGTCCTGGTCTGCAGGGCCCTGGTCTGCAGGGTACTGGTCTGCAGGGTCCTGGTCTGCAGGGTCCTGGTCTGCAGGGCCCTCCGCGTCGCTGGTCGACTCCTCAAGACGAGTGGCTTTCTTCTTTCCTGTGCTAGGGCCGGCCTCGGCTCCACCAGCCTCTTCCTGGGCGTTTCCTCGGGGTGAGGACGGGGCGGAGTCAGAGATCCCAACCTGAGGCCAGCTGCTCTCACCGCTCCTCATGTCTAAGCTGCTGCGCAGATCACTAGTGATGCGTCTTGTGGACTTGTCACCGGAGCGACCTACGTGCAGAGAAATAACATCCGTCAGATGCTAAATAATGAAACACACCTAACAAACATAAAACAGATCATATTTTCTGACACGCTTACCCGCCTCTGTGGCGCTGGGTACTGGCCCATCCTCTTCATCATCCGTCACAGGCGTGATGAGTTCATCCTCAGAGCGACGAGCCCTTCGGCTTATGTGTTCCGCATCGTGTGGCGGCTGTTCGGATTCCTGCTCCATGTCTTCGGCTTCCTGCTTCCCATCATCCTCTTCTTCAGTCTGAGTTTCAGCTGCAGCCTCCTCTTCCTCAGACTGAGACTTGGCCACAGCATCCTCTTCATCATTTTGAGACTCAGCCACAGGCTCCTCTTCCTCACACTGAGACTTGGCCACAGCATCCTCTTCATCATTTTGAGACTCAGCTACAGGCTCCTCTTCTTCAGACTGAGCCTTGGCCACAGCATCCTCTTCATCATTTTGAGACTCAGCCACAGGCTCCTCTTCTTCAGACTGAGCCTTGGCCACAGCATCCTCTTCATCATTTTGAGACTCAGCCACAGGCTCCTCTTCTTCAGACTGAGACTTGGCCACAGCATCCTCTTCATCAGTTTGAGTCTCAGCCACAGCCTCCTCTTCTTCAGACTGAGACTTGGCCACAGCATCCTCTTCATCAGTTTGAGTCTCAGCCACAGGCTCCTCTTC
>CABFOT010081306.1:0-13274 GCA_900660305.1 Cetomimus sp. NI1144 | reverse complement strand
TGATTTAAAAAGAAAAGAAAAGAAAGAATGACATATCAGTAGCGGAGGTGTTTGAGGTAAGTTTCGATGCGGTTAATTATATGCAAACTGATTTCAGACTTGTGTTGGTGCGGGTTTATCTTATTCCGCGGAGGTGTTGGATTAAAACGCGCACTTTCCCCCCCGGGTCCGGTCAGTTTGGAGAGCGGTATAAACACGCGTAATGGCTGAGCTCAGATGGCCGGTTCTTGTCGCTGTTGCAACAGGGTGCTGCTCACTTTGTCCACTCAGTGTTGCAGCCTTGACACAACGCGAAAATCTCTGACATTTTTGACATTTTTTTGGAGAAGATGCCTGAGCCCATACGCCCCTACGAAGCCTATAACACCGTGTGTCCCCGGTGCCAGCACGGCAGAAACTCCCGGTGGGATTCACAGGAGCTATATATACCTTAAAATAAAACACAACGACCAAATACATTAAGCTCGAATAACATTTTGGGACAAGATGACGGGTGCACGCGCTGCTGTCCTCCTCCTCCTCTCTGCAGCTGGAGCCGCCGGGAGTTGGAGATTTCACCGGAGCATTTTCGGACCTCCTCGAAAACACTGTGTGGAAAGACTTGTTGCTTCAACGCGGCCGAAGGAGCATTTCTTTAAGTTTGTGTGTAAGTATCTTATCTACCCGTCTGGTTTGTTGCTGTTGTTTGATCACGCCAGGCCACATCGCCCCGTGCCTGGAGAGATGGTACAGAACAATAAACTCCTTTACGGTTTAATGTCGCGCGATCTGGGTTCAATCTGGGTTTAGAGTCATTATTTTTTTTAATTAATCTGTTTCAAAAATGACCTCATTGACGAAAACAACGCAACAAACTAAATTTCTAGGCTCCAGTGTTTCTTTCATTTGGTGCTGGATTATTATTATTATTATTTTTTTATTTTTTTATTTTTTACAAATAAGGCCTGTCTCAACTGGAGACTATATCGACCCAGGCAGAAAAGGGAGGAAGCGAGGAAGAAAAGTAGAGCCCTCCAATGTGTTTTGGAAATAGACTAGGCCAATATTATTATAAGCCATGATCCAAGATATGTTTAAGTATAGCTGCTTAAGATAGTTTAGGGAGCTTTCATGTGGGGTTGGCTTCATTGTTTCCCTTCAATCCGTGTTTTTTTCTTCTTCTCCCATTCTCCTCGGGGGAAATGTCTGCTCAGCAGCCATCGGTGTGTGTCCTAAAGTTTCCTGACCCTCCCATCAGTCTAGAGAGTCTGGAAGAAATGGCACTATAATTAATCATGGTCTATATATGTAGGGGTGGGAATCCTATTGCAGAACCAACTGTGTGGGGGTTTATGCAGCTGTGATTCAGTCGAGGTGTATTTGTTCTGTTATTACAATTTGCTGAGGATTATTACATCAAATAATAATTCATACAGTCATTATACGTTACATCGGGTTCTCCAGCAGTGCCTGTTCAGTACGTTTTCCAGCCCTTCAAAACTCCACCTCTCTTCTTAGTCAGCTGTGTGTAGCCATGCCGATCCTGATGTCTCACGGCTTCAATCATATTTCATCTCCATCCTGAGGGGAATGACTAGTTGGCCGGTAGATCAATTGAATCCAGTGACCGTTGGGGTTCACTCAGCTCAGCAGGAGAAGTGGCTCAACTGAGTGATGGGGAAAGAAAATGACCTGCACACTCCTTGAAAAGGAGGTGCCTGAACAAGATCCACTCTTCAGCTCTGTACACTTACACAAGTTGGTGTCTGTGTCAAATAGGCTTTTCAAGTTCCCACCCTTTCCACCTTCACGGGGAAAGAGGCCGGCGAAGATGAGCAGTGCGCACATTGCTTCTCGAAAGCTAGCGCCTTCCTAATTTCGTGTTGTAAAAGACGTTGTTTGTCGCAGTTGGTTGCGGTGTAACATTTTAATGTAGCTCTGGGGGAAACAAAGAGGTCAGTGACACAATCGTGTTCACCCCATTTCTCTAAAATGGCTATTATGACTTACAATAATCAGGTAGTCAGATATGATGTCGGACATGTTGGAGGGAAAGAATTAGGGGTAGAAACAGACGCTTTATTGGAACTAGTCAACCTGTTGGATGATCGGCTGCGTAACATTTTCAAGTGCAAGAATAGGATGTTGTCTTTGGTTGATACTTTTGTAGACAGTATGATCCGATTCTTAAATGTCACTTACAGTATATTTGACAGACTAAGACATAGACATGCTGGTTTTCATAGCTTTTGCATTATAGTGTGTATTTACTATGTTGATTTGACATTTCACATTATTTATGTCAATGCCGGATTTAGCCGAGATCCATTTCAATCTGTCGTCTCAGCGCAGGTTAGTCGCCACAGACATCAAATGCATTAGAAACATCATCTGACAAATAGCAGTCTACACAACTGACAGAAGGACGGATCATGCAGACATCATAAAACAAGATTATAAACGCCACAACAAGAAGCAGCCACAACACGAGTCATAAAAGCAGCGAGCACATATAGCACATAACGGCATCATTAGCACGTTTAGCCACGCTTAAGCACAATTTGCATGAAGCACAGAAATGCCGCTTTAGCACAAATAGCACAGTTTGTACAAAGAGCACATGTATGACTACGGTTATGTCCGTCCGTATGTCATGATATATGGCATTCTATATTTTTCTTTCTGAATCCATGGAGTTTGTCATAACTAAGACATAATACAATGTTTAGCAGTGACTTATGAAATGTGCTTTTTAAAATAAGCGTAATGTACTTTGATATAAACAAGCGCAATTCAACCAGACACAGGGACTTATCTGAAAGATAAGGGGTCGTGCTGTTTTGCACATTAGCTCATGATGATCTGTTAGGCATAGTTTTTGCAGTTTTTATTAAAATGTTTTACCCAGCCTGGCAGGAGTAAAGAAAAGCGTGGCCCTTCAGCTGTGACATGTGGACAGAATAATGTGCCTGGCTGAGGCACGGAGTGGATTGTGTTACTTCTTGGAGCAAAGTGAGACTTGTCTTTTGTGTATAGTAAGAAGGGTTGTTGACTCGCAGAGGACAATGATGTCAAATGTACAACTCTCGTGCTCCCATGAGGCAACAGTGCAATGTTTGCTCTTGCTTTTACAATGCAAAAAAAATATGTTACCCGTCATTTGTCGAGCTATGCTGTGGTTTTACTGGGTTCTTAATGGGTTTTTGCGATCATGATGCCAAATGGCAATAGTATACTTCAGATATTTATCGCCGTACTTTATCCATAGTATCTGTAGTATTTATTTTATGTACTATACTTACCACGGTTAAGTGTTTGTGCATTTGATGACACTGTCGTGTACGCTCAACAATACTGGTCGTTTCGAGGGGCCTACCACCCGGCCTGAAAAATTATCTAGGGGAAACACTGCATATTATAGTATTTATAGTCTGAACTCTTTTCAGGTTTGTGCGGGGAAGTGAATCGCTTTGTGTTTGTAGTTTTTGAAATATTGATGCATTAATGAGAATATATTACCTGGTTTTACTCAGGACACATAGAGGTGTAATTACTGCATTTATCAATCAGTAGCCTTTACCGACAAGCCCTGGACCTGATCCATTTTGGAACTGGCTCCATAAAGTCACAATGTCCCGGATTAATAAGGAATAGGATTTTTGATGTATCCTATTGATGTTGAAGTGTATAAATCCAGACTATTGCCCTGATGAGCCTATCTAAGAGCCATATTGTTTCATATTATCACCATTAGAATAGATGTAACCTCTGTAATATATACCTGCCCATTTTGATGCTCAGCACATTAAGAGACATGCGAGAGGCGAGAGTGAGAGAGATCAACAGGCAGGTTGTCTTGCTTGAGCTAAAATGTGTGTCCTGAAGGCAAGCCTTTGTGCACTCTGTGCTCCCTGCAACAGGTGAGACAAGGCCATGTGATCTTTGAACAGTGGTGGTGTGCGCCCTGTAAATACATGGGATTGCCTTATGGCTGCACTGATTTTGTGGTGAAGCAAGGAGTTGAATATTCAATGGCCCAAATGTGCGCATGCTCACGGAAGAACAAAATAAATGAAAATAAAAAAAAACGTACAAAGTTTGATGCCTCATATTAGATATATAAATATAAATGCTTGTTGGTTTAAATATTGGTAAACTAGTTAAGAAAGACAAAAAAGGACAATGGAGTGGTATCTTGGCTATATATTTAGATCACTGGTAATTACAGTTCAAATGTAGGATGCTCATTGCCTAACTAAATAAACAGCACCCTGGATGCAACAAATTACGAAGGACTGTAGATCCATCCATCCATCCATCGTCGCCCGCTTATCTGAGATCTAGTGGCGGGGGCAGCAGTGTCAGCACAGAACCCCAGACTTCCTTTTCCCTGGCCACCTTGACTAGCTCTGACTGGGGGATCCCGAGGCGTTCCCGTGGCCTGGGAAGTTATCTGGACACTGTGACTTTACTTTACGTAATCTCTCCACCTGGTCCTCGGTCTGCCCCGGGGTCTCCTCCCAGCTGGATGTGCCTGGAACACCTCCTTAGGGAGGCGACCAGGTGGCATCCTTACTAGATGCCTGAACTGGCTCCTTTTGACGTGAAGGAGCAGCGGCTGTACTCCGAGTCCCTCATGGATAACTGAACTTCTCACTCAGAGAAAAGCCAGTTACCCTCCTGAGGAAACACATTTCGGCTGCTTGTAACTGCGATCTTGTTCCTTGGTCATGACCCATTGCTCATGACCATAGGTGAGGGTAGGAACGAAGACGGACCGGTAGATCGAGGGCTTTGGCTTCTGGCTCAGCTCTCTTTTCGTCACAACGGTGCGGTAAAGGGACTGCAAAACTACACCTGCTGGGCCGATTCTCAGGCCAATCTCCCGCTCCATTGTACCCTCACTCGCAAACAAGACCCAGAGATAATTGCACTGACTGTAGGTCAGTAATTAAATCATAATTAAGGTGACCTCGCATTCAAAAGTATAGTGTTTTATTAGTATTCTGCTAGTATTAGTGTTAGTGTTTCTAAAGACTTAGTGTGAATAGAAACTCTGTTTTTGCTGACTTTCTTCTATCTGAAGTTAAATATACTACGTAAGGCACGATAAGGGAATCCATAGGAACTGTAATCGTCAAGAGGAATTGGCTAGCTGCTGCGTGCAAGGTAGCAGTGGGTTGGGTTCTGTAATGTTATAAATGAGAACAGTCCTTTTTCCGCTCCAGTGTGAATGAAAGCATGTCTCCAATTCTATGGTTTGGCTTTAGTTGCTGTGTTGCACCTCTGTTAACACTTGGATGAACCGTTGGGTCTTTGACTAGACGTTTTCATGGCTCAGAAGTTTTTTTTCTTGTCAGAGATTAAGCTTTTATGTCCCCCATGTCCACATTTGTTGCATTCTTTATAGAGGTGGAGGAGAAACAGATGTTATAAATAATGGCTTTACCTGACTGTACAAATGTTCATGCATACAAGTCATATTTTCTATTTTCTGTCTGGTGAAATTCCTCACGGGAACGTGAATGCACAATGTATTCCACAATTCTATCAAAATTATAATACACAAAATAGTAAATACAAATGCGTCAGTAATCAAAGTAATCATAAAGGACACAGGGTCATTAGGTGTGACATTTCACAGGGGTAGGAGCACATCAAAACATCCGTGTTTTCCAGGGTCAAAGCACGCTTAAAGAAAGAGGACACTCCTGCAGGCTTGCTGGCTGTGTGTGCCCCGAGGTAAACCCCGGGCTCGAAAGGGAATGTTAGAGTATGGGCTGCTGCTCAGCAGTTCGAGCAAGCCCCCAGTGAGGCCAGAGGAGAGTGCCACCATAAAGGAAACGCTGGCTCAAAGCCACTGACGTCATCTAAGTAAATCTGCCTCAGCCCTGCAGCCATAAAATGACTGCCAGCTAAAGAGTGCACTTTGGCCTCATCAGCCACCTTAGTAAGTGAAACACCTTCTTTCTTTCTTTTTCTCTTCTTCTTCTTTTAACCTCTATATGCATTATTATGTAAATGTTCCCTCTTCTTTCTAAAGAAAGTAGTGATGTGATGTGAGAGTGGAGCCTTTCTAGTGCAAAGTTTTACAGAAATCACAAAATGTTGGAGCTTCAATCAAACACCTGAATCAGTGCTTTATTATTATAGCATTATAATTCATACCATAAATCAGTTCCACCGGAAAAAGGAAGAACAATCTAGACAAAATAATCTCTTAATCACCTATTAAATTGCAGTGACTCAGAAGTTATCTGGACACTGTGACTTTACTTTACTTTCTCTACCTTCCATTTTGCCCTCAATTCATATATGAATAAAAAGAAAAATATACAAAGCTGCCTCGTGATCAGACACAGATGAAAAGCAATATATATATATATAAAATCCATAAATCATTAGATGAGTCAGTTTGTGAAGCCACTATAAGCATGTGAGTTCTTGGCCACAGTGAAAGCAGGAAATCCATGCTTCAACGACTTCCTCTCCCAGTGCTGGCCGTCGTAGCTGTTAGTGGTTCAGCGTGTTCGGCTTCCCACTGGTGAAAGGAAGATGTACGCCCATGGAACAAAGGCACACAGTCTCTTCATTTACTGAAACTGTTTATAATTTGTGGCCTGTATTCAAATGTGGGTTAGTCAGTCTCTCTGGCACCATATTCCCGAGTCATTGCTTGTAATAAATCCCCACAAGACCTTTCATCAATGGCTGCTGTATTGTTATCATGGCCGACACAGCTCAGGCAGCCTCTCTCTGTCCTGAAGGTGCCCTGGATTCAGCGGAGGCACAGATAGACCGGGGACTTCGCTCCCAACATGAAGATGCAGGCTGTGCCCAGTGGATTAGCTGGAATCCTAGCTGGGTCACAGGAATGCAGAGCTTTATTTTACTAACGTAGCAGGCATGTTCAACAATGAAAGTGGGGCGCGTCATATGATTACATCTTCTAAAGAGGGTAGCTGCTCCATCAATGAAAAATATATGTCGTCTTTGGGGCATATGTAAGCTTTTGTAGGCTAAACACTATTTATGATATCTTATTTTTTAGAGATATTCATAATATTCTGATAATTGTATTTATTGCATATTCAGCCTATCGTGCTTTCTACAAGGGCAGTAGATTTAAAAGAGGTGATTGACTTTTATTATACGTAGCCTATCACAGGGTCCGGGTAGAAAAATATTGAAGAAAAATCCAATTCATTCACTACATATTTTGGAGGGAGCGCCGTTGCTACATGGAGTCGACGCACAGTGTCTGAATGACTGATCTGCTGCTAAGTTGCCCACAGAAATATATAATCAGCCTGGGACCTTTTATATTTTGTTCTCCTCTGCAATGATCAGGTGAATGGCATAACACTGAAATTATAGTAGGCTATTACAAGTCTAAATTTATTTTTTTGTTCACCTTCAGACGATCTCTGAATCGCGGATATTTTGATGAACCAGAAATCGTAAAAAAAAGAAAAAGAAAAAAAGGGCAACTCGTCGTCGTTACTTGTATCATCTCGTTCAGCTATCCTGCTCGCACAGGGAGGACCTGTGTCAACTTGGCCACTTGAAATGGCCATTTGGTACAGCTCGTAAACATTTGACTTTAGTCGGGCTTCAGTTTTGTTGATCATGCCAATGAACATCTCACAGGCCAGCATTGTGGCTAGGGCTGTTTTCTTGTGTGCAACTCACAGAGGGTTTTGATTTGTTTCCACATATTTGTCTCGATGACCTGCTTTTAACCGCTGACATTAAAAGGATCTCTCTGCAATATTAATATAGACTGCCTACACAGCTAAACACAGCGTGCTGTCATAGACGGACAGATTTTTTTGAAGCGTCGACTAACTTAAAAAATCCACGTGATCGATTCCTACTGTATGTGGTCATCTATAATGAAACACGGAGGTGCTTCGTGTTCAAAAAGAGGCCCCCAAGAAGCACGTATATAATGTGTGTTTGAACTGCGGAGCGAGTATCAAGGATTTGCTAGGTTTCCGTTTGTTTAGTGATTAGTCTGCAGAGCACACTTAATCAGAAAGGCTCATGCTAAGAATATAGGAAAGGCTTTGCACAGTAGATCCTTGTTTATCCGAACACCTCAGGCGTGGAGAGTTTTATTGGGAGACGGATATATTCAGAACTTTGTGTAGTTACGTTTCATTTAGCTTTAATAAGATAATTCCAACAGTTTTTCTCAGGATATATTTTGTTATCACCATATTTGGTCATTTTTGAGTTGAAATAGTGAGTCTGTTCAGCCAGAGTTATATTATGTGGTGTGTGTGTGCTGTGGTCAAGAAGGAATTGTCTACATAAAATAACTTTGCAATTTCATCGGTACAACATGCCACTCCTGACCAGACTGGACTTTAGGTACTAATCAATATAAAACCATAGAGAAAACATTCCACACAATGAAAAGCAAACAAATAATTTTCTAGAAATAAATAGCACTCAACTTTTCAGCTGCTACCACCTCTGAGGAGGCTGCTTTAGGCCAGATGGATGTCCTGTCTGATATGCAGGACTCACACAAGAGCAGAAGGAAGGACAGGAACATTTGGATGAGAAGACAGAAAGCTGTATATATGAGGAGGGAGGATGACTAGAGGACAGGGAAAAACTGATGCGAGTCAGTGTGGATTGGCAGAGCCAAATGCAAATGGTGGCCTTCATGCTCATCGCTGTGATTTGTTTTTTCATGCCCATCCGCACGCGTCCTGAATGAGCCAGTGGCCAGCCCTCAACCTGCACTGCTCTCATAACTGTCAGCCGATCCTTTATCTGACGGACCTTTATTTACAGCTTTAATTTCCTGAGCTTTATGTGTTCCGCTTTCGCTCCACGCCAGTGTGACACGAGAGTGTGCCGTCTGGAATGCACTGCAAATTTTGGAAAGGAGAATGTCTTCTGAGCTGTCATTACATTTCGTGTTCGGCTGGCAAATTGCACTGACACCCGAGGACAGGATCTATCAACAGCATGAGAGATTTTGCGTCTTGGATTTATAGTTTATTTTACCCCGTGATGTTCCGAGTGGAAGATCTTTAGCGATGTCTCGTTTCTGGGCTGCTGGCATATCTGATGTGACGTTCAGGTCACGTTGTGGCTACCTGTCCCTGAGTCCGTGGCAGGTAGAGCGGGCTGCATTGACAGCACCTGTAAATCAATCCCATTCACTGGCAAACAAAGATTGATCCCAGCGGCCTGATGGTTGCCGGGCGGTAGGATCCAGGGCCTCAGATTTGAGTGCTACGATATCAGACAGATTCACTGCAGCTAAGCCTGCTGGTTTAAAGAGGCATGAAATAAACACTAGGCCATTGCCAATAACCGAGGCAGCATTAGTAAGCTTTCTCGCTTTGGAAATTGTTATTGAAAAGCTTGTTCAGTCGTTCGTCGGTACTCCACACCCTGTAGATTTATTCATGAAACCCCAGAGGAAAATCCAATACGAAATAGATCGATGTCTTTTGTACGACAAGGCATTCTTATGTGGTTTAACGATACACTGTTTGGAAATGCTTCATTTGTGACTGTGGTAATTACTATATTCCCTGGCTGTCCTCTTTCATTGTCTTTTATGGAATTGCAGTATGTTAAGTATTTAGTATTTGCCCCCCCAATTCTTTATTGAAGACTGAAGCTCATATTCATCCCGCCACTCATTTTCAAGGGTTTAATTAGTTTAGATAGTAGATGCATGCCCTGAACTTTACTTTAAATTCAAAAGATATCTCCATAGATTTCCCTGATTATATTTTGGGGTGTTTTCTCTGTACCCTGTTACTGTATCACAATCAAGATCCTCAAAACAAAGACGTGGCGTCTGCACTTAATTCCATAAACCCGCTACTCCAGAGATCGTTCATTAGTTTTTAATGACACAAACTAAATGGAATGTCAGTAATGTCCGTCGTCGTAAATCCGCATGATTAGTTACGTATGGCTCGAAGTGGAACACTTTTGACATTGCTGTAATAATTATGCCAGGATATGTCTTTGCAGCGTGCTGAAAACATTGAGTTTTGTAATCGCATGGTAATTATAGTTTTCCGCAGCGTGGCCTTAACTACCGTGGGCCATTATGGGGTGCACAAAAGTCATTTACAGAATCATTATCGCACCCTCTGAGATAACGGCACAAAAGAACTCCACATGGAAAATTACATTTGAGACCTCTCATCCGCTATTTCATTACCGCGCTCCGTCTGATGGGCGAAATGGGTTCTCTTAATTTAAGGAGCTAGACTCCAGTTTGGCGAGTGGTTTATGTAATCTGACGATAAGTGTAATTTCCCATAATGCCATGTCACAGCTGCTCCCCTGCCTAGCTACCACGCTCACTTGTTGCATTGCAGACCTCCTCTATCCCGCATCGCACAAATAAGACCATTTCCATGGTGCACACCCTGCGACGACAGGAGTATGCAATTATCTGTGGGCCCCAAGTGTTTCCACAGGTGACATTCATACCTTTCTCTGGCTGTCATAATTAGCCCACAGATTCTGAGGCGCTAAGAGACCAGCTCAATGGACAACTCTGCGAGGTTATTCACACATCGCTCGTTTCGGAAGCTCACGATGGATGTCTTGGGATGCAAAGAAACCAATGTATTGATGGTTTTCCACCCTATCCCATATTGATAGTTTGAAATTTCATACATTTATTTTTGACCGTGTGGAATCAAGGAAGAGGAGTAGAAGAGATCAAAGAGGGGGATGGTATTCTGTGATGGGGTGATAACAAAGCCCTCTACAGAGCTGTCCGCTCTTTGACCCACGTAGGTCGAAGTGGAGCTGGTTCTGCAGCACAAGACGTCTTACAGATATCAGACGGTGACGTTTCATTGGACCACGGCAGTATAGTGGCATATGTAGGACATGCCTCAGGTTATGTACCAGCAGGTTGGATGATGGAGAGGTGCGACATACTCAAATTGTTTACTTAGTTCAAAAAGCTTAAATCTACCCACAGAATTTTGCTTTATTGAAATATTTTTAGTTTGATATTTAAGTAACATTTCAGAATAAAAAAAGTTTATAAGCTTTAAAAACTACGACTTAATGATGAAGGAGTTTGCAATAATGAGTTACCATCCATCCATCGTCGCCCGCTTATCCGAGGTCGGGCCACGGGGGCAGCAGTGTCAGCGGAGAACCCCAGACTTCCTTATCCCTGGCCACCTGGACCTCCTCTGACTGGGGGACCCCAAAGCATTCCCAGGCCAGCGTGGAGATATAATCTCTCCACCTGGTCCTCGGTCTGCCTCGGGGTCTCCTCCCAGTAACGAGTTACGTACTGTAAATGTTTTTTATTAGTAAGCGCACTATTGCTAGAACATAACACATTATTATTCCATGTTAATATATCTATACCTTTACTTGCATACCTTTCTTGGAAACCCGTTTGACTACTAGTATTTGTACTAATAATGTATAAATAATTTGATGATCATTAACAAGTAATGCTTAAGCCCATAAATAATTCATGAATGTTAAGTTGTTGCAATGTAGACTGTACTTGTGTTTTTACTCATCTATTGTAAATGATTTGTTGTCACGTTCATTAAACATCACATACAAGCCAAAGCTGCAAATCCATCATGCATTCCTAAATAGTTTGCTTCTCATTTATAAAACTGTTCACAGTGTTTCAACACATATTATCTTAATGATCTCTTGATTGCCTTCAGGATGAAGGAAAGACGACAATGCAGTGACACCTATTTTCTTCACTCACATCGCTGCCACATTTCATTTACAGCGTCCTCGGGGTGGGAAGCACCACCCAGACAATAGAGGAGCAGACAGAAACAGACATACTCAACCGGTCTTTGGACAAAATCTAAATCCCTCCTTCGATATCATCGAGACATGAGCAGAGCGGGAGGCCTAATTACCCGAGCAGGTCCAAAAGGCTGCAGCAACTGGACTGAGAAACAATGTGACTTCACATCTTACATCTTTAGCACACCATCCTATCGCTTTTCATTCTCCTATTGTTTGATCATCAGTCTTTTATTGGCTCCATTCATCACTCCTTTCTTGTTGGCATCTTATTCATTATTCTTTTTCTATTATTCTATTCTATTCATCATCCTCCCAGCTTTTTAATATCTTGTAATGTAATGTTATCACTCTGTAATAGCTAAAACGATCAACACCAATCACAAACGCCCACACGCATGCACTGCACACATACGCGCGTAGCGATAGACACATTTATCAGTCATCTTTACGGCACGTCTACTTGTTGATGTATTTTTGACCCATATTCTTCTGGACAAAGCTTTGGTTTGACTGTCGCTCACAGGTTCTGAGTACCGGTACGTTTAGAGTTATCAGGAGAAGTGAGTGTTGGATTGTGTTTGCTTGACAAATTATTTTTCTCATAATGACCAAACCAGTCAGAAGAACATTCGCTAATGATGCAGCGCAGAAGCTTGAGGCACAAGCAAACCTGCGGCACATTACACTGCACTCCTACAAGCCTTCCTAACTAGAGGCATGCACATTGTCATCGACTGATACGCCTTTTCTTTGTCAAGCTCATGGGCAAAGTCACCAAATTCATTGAACATCCAAATCCCCAAACCCCCCGACTTCGGCAACCACCACCCATTCAGTGTCCGTCTTCAAGACATCTTCACAGGATGGATTTTATTTTTTTATTTTTTTATTATTAGGATCCCCATTAGCTACAGCATAGCTGCAGATATTCTTCCTGGGGTCCGACACGTATTTAAAATGACAGAATACAATACATAACGATAAATACAATAAAAAAAAACAAAAACAACATAACACATAAAAACAAAATTGATGAAACAATCCACAAAGATCAAACAAAATAAACAAAATATAAATAAAATGTTAATTTATATTGGGGTCCTTCACCAGGACCAACAGGATACTCATCTCATTGTTACGAAAACCTAATTCCCTTTAATACAATTCAATACACACAACATATACCACAGCAGAAAACCACCATCCAATGCAATACCATATTCACACAGTGCAGTATCCCAGCCTCGTGTGGTAACGTACATCACATCTCTCCTCTCCTTTTCATTTACCCAACACATCACACAATCAATCTCTTAATTGTAATCCAACCCAATTGGTCAAATATTTTCTATATTAATTATACTTATATTAAATTGTTATATTTCCTATATTATTATATTTCATGTTATTTTATTTGCTTTTCAGATTATTATTTTCTATTGTATATATTTTTTATCATTCCACTATGATAATTTTTTCATATTATTCTATATAATTTC
>CABFOT010081261.1:0-10454 GCA_900660305.1 Cetomimus sp. NI1144 | reverse complement strand
CCAGGCTAACTGTTGCTCCATCTCCGGGGCAGATTATGTGAAATGCTGGCTCCTGAAGAGCGCTGCTGCTGCCGCCGCTCTCAGATGAGGATTTATTAGGACTAACATGGCAAGCCCAGGCGTTTGGCCTCCAGCCAGCACAGGGCGGGGAGAGGGGGAGAGAGGAGGACCTCTGTTGAGATATTACATATCATCACGAGAAAACGTCACGGTGGCTCTTAAAAGCACCGCAGCGGGTCTCAGCTCGTGATTGAGTTCAGTCCAACGCCTTCTTCGTGCAGCTTCCTCACCTCTTAAACATCTGTAGGTGGTAATTCAGGGCTTCTGCTGGCAGAAAATAAAAAGGTGGGTAATCTATCACCTCATCATCATAAGGCAAACATAAAACAAAAATCTATTACATTTTCAGAAAAGCAGTATTTCACCGCCCCTCTTTTATCTGGCTATACATCAGTTTGACACAACTTAGCACCATGTGAACTATTACTTTACCTGGTAAAAAAGATTATGTCAGGCTAAACTCTACTCTCACAATCAGACGTGCAGAGAATGTTGGAGGGGCAGGGGCTGACATTCATAAAAGGGCACGTTCTTGAAAGAAAAGTATTGGTTTTTTTTGGTGCCAGATTTAGACGAATATCTCATTTTATATTAACATTAGGATGATACTTGTCACGGAAAAATAACTCCACAAACTGAATATTAGGGATATTATATTGTTGTTGTTTTTTAAATTTAAATTTGTTGATTTATCAGTGTACAATCTGTCATCCCTCCCCTCCCTCCCTCCTGCCCAAAAGGTGTTGTGTTCTCCCTCTCTCTCATCTCCTGGCCGCCTCAAAACCCACGCGATTACAGTGGGTGAGAGCAGGTGGGCGGGACTAGCCATCATAAACTAGCTCTGATTGGGCAAATATGATCTCAGGAGAGTTTGAAAAGGCACATGCTGCCTTCAGGTGCGACACGAAAAGGGCCATTCCTATATAGAGCGTCATTCTTTCACAATAGAAATGCTTTCAGGGTCAGGAGAGGGCACATTTTTAAGGGCGGGTAAAAGGGCAGGGGCTCAAACCCCCTTTGATGTCTGTGTGTGCACGTGCCTGCACGTTACTTTTTGGTTGTGTACGGTGGCCGTCTCTCCTGCCATCGTTAAACCAAACTCTCATCTACAGTCTATATTGAGCTACAACGCTGTAGCTTGTAATGTTGTGATGGATGTGATGGACAGATGTTCGCCCATGTCAACCAACATGCTCATCCTCGTGTCAAGCCTGTCGCGTTCAGCTGAGATCGTGAAACTCCTCGATTCATCCCCGACAATGACCAGCTCCGTATTGCGACGCAGCAGACTGGCTTTAGGTCAGAGCCAATAATAATTAAGTGCCTCAGTCTTGTCCTGCATTAAGTTGGAGAACGTTATTGGCCATCCAGTCCTTAGTAGCAGCCAAACAATCATGAACAGACACGTGTGTCAGTCTCACCTGTCTTAAAAAGAGATGTACAGCTGAATGTAATCCGTGTAGCACACAGGTGCAGCTCAACCGATTAGAATATCATGGAAAAGTTAACTTATTTCAGTAATTCAACTCATATATTATAGATCCATTACACAAAGTGAAATATTTCAAGACTTTATTTTTTAAAATAATTTTATAATTATGTCTTACAGGTAATGAAAACTCAAAATTTGGTATTAGAAAATTAGGTGCCAAGTCCTGCTGGAATGAAATCAGATGGCTGTGTTCACACCAAATCATCCCCGACTGTAGAAACTTCACACTGGACTTCAAGCATCTTGGATTATGTGCCTCCAGACTCTGGGAACTTGAATTCAAAATGAAATGCATGCAAAAGTGGACTTTGGACCACTGGGGAATAGTCCGGTTATTGTTCTCCTTAGCCCATGTAAGACACTTCTGACATCTTCTCTGGTTCAGAAGTGGCTCGACAGGAGGAATGTGAGAGTTGTTCATCTCCTGGACACGTCTGCACCAGGGCCCCGTTCCAGGTAACTGGCTAACTGAGTAAAACCTGGAACAGCCCTCTTTACTCCAGTCCATGTTCCAGATGTGAAGAGGTTCCAGGTTTTACTCAGTGCAGAAGTCAATTAAGTGAGCCAGCTACCTGGAACAACGGGGCCCTGGTGGCTCTTGATTCAAGATTCAAGATTCAAGATTTTATTCGTCACGTACACAGTTATAAATAAATGAGCAGTGAAATTACTGTGTAGGCACCGACTCCGACTTGATGCACCGACTCCAGCCTCAGTCCACTCCTTCTGAAGCTCCCCCATATTCTGGAATGGGGTTTGCTTGGTAATCCTCTCAAGGTGCAGTTATCCCCGTTGCTTGTGCACCTTTTAAAACTGCCTTCCCTTCCATTCAACTTTCTACAGCTCTGCTTGGATACAGCATTCTGTGAAACGCCAGCTTCTTTAGCAATGACCCTTTATGGCTTACCCACCTTGTGGAGGGTGTCACATGACTGTCTTCTGGACAACTGTCAAGTCAGCAGTCTTCCCCATGATTGTAGTCTGCTGAGCCAGACAGACAGTCTAAAGGTTCAGGAGACCTGTGCAGATGCTCTGAGTTAACCAGCTGATTCGATTGTGACGCTGAGTCTACAATATTGAATCACAATATTCACATTTTATGAGATACTTCATTTTGTGTTTTCATAAGCTGTAGGCCATACTCATCAAATTATAACGACTGATGGTGAACTTCCTCCCAGCTAATCAAACCCTCCAGTGTTCCCTCGACTCAATGCCCAGGGCTCTTACATAACACTACGCAAATGTAGACCATCATTTCACAGTATGGGATTTAATCATATTATTTGGAAGTGTTGTAGTTCAAGGCAAAATCCCAGATGCCCCAGACGGAAAAACATGGCAGCCAACGAGACAAAAAAGGAAAGTGAAAGCACACGGCATTTAATTTGCAAATGAAGACACAAAAAGCTTTAATTTAAATAGGAGAAAGAAAATCACATAAAAACACTGTACAGAACTTTGAACATTGATTGAAAGTTCTTAAATAAAAGCCACCCCCTCCCGATATGAGTAAAATAAACGACAGCAGAGTGGGATGGTGTACGATATGTTTGTGCAAAATAAGTATTGATTCTTTCCCAAAACGGCACAATTCATAGTGAAGCTCGAGCGTCTCTCCTCCCCGGAGCCCGCTCTCCTCTGATCGGCGAACACAAGACCCGAGAGAGTTTAAGGTAAAAGAACCCAAGATTGAATTATAATAAAAATAGATTTACAATTTGATATATTCATATAGTAAACATGCTGTACATGAATCGCAGAGATTAAGTAATCCCTTTTTATTGACACCAGGGTCTGTCCAGAAACTTGTGCTTTCATCACTCCCAGTATAAAAACTAATCCCGCCCAAAAAAGTGCCATTCCTCTCTGTTGCTTCAGATACACGATAACAGAAAACAGCCCTGGTCAGAAAGTCTCAGTTTTTCCTGAGTCGAGGGAGTTGCCAACGTCTTAATCGTGGAATACTGATGCACCTTTTTGCCTGTTGCAGCTTCTTCACGGCCGAGACGGGAAGAAATCGGAGGGGCGCTGAACGAACAGGGGCCGGGTCTTTCAGGCTACTTCAGATGCCAGATCAGCCATAAAGAACGATGCGAATGTTTGACAGACTGGCTTGTGTCCCTTTTTAAAATGTCCAAAGGATGTATTGATAGCAGAAAAAAACAAAAACCCACAAAAAACAGTGCTACAAAGATTGAGCGATTCAATGAACATACTAGATGTGTCTGTAACGGCATGCAGTGTGTAGAAAGTATTTAAACTTAGTGTACAGACATGAAGAGCGAGGGCATCTTCTGGAACCTGTGACCCAATAACTCAACCCGACTGACCTGGATGTTGACTGCTTTGTCAATTATGCTTTCACCCCCCCTTCAGTTTTCTCCCTTTGGACAACAAGCCTCCAGAAGACTGCAGCTCCATCTCTTTCTCATTATAGACCCTGATCTTCCTCTCGATCCTCCTGTAGCAGAACGGCTCCTACGAGATTATTTGGTGTGGAAACCAGTCTTTCCGGTACGGCGCTTTACGCTGTGGCACGGGGTTGTTCCAGAACGGCTCTACCAGGAAAACGGACAAAGGGGACATCTGTGGATTTGCACTGGCCAAAAGCTGCTGGACCCAGGGGAAACAATTAGGGCAGACTTCGGTTCGACTGCCAGCTTCATTTTTTTTGCGCATCATGTGATTTACTTCGACCCATTAAAAAAAAAAAAAAACTCAGTGTTTCAGTATGTAAGTCACGGAGCAAAAGTATGCAGGAGCGGTGAAGAAACCAACTTAGTGACTTCTCAGGAATACTTCCGGTTACATTACACAGTTGAAAAGAGACGATGATAGCAAACAACGTGGATGAGGGGGGACATCTTTAAGATGTGAATCAAATGAATATTCCACCTTTTCCTTTCAGTATTTATGAAACTTTATTTCCAACTAGAACGCTGGATTTAAGCGTCGTATGAACAGCAGTAGTACTGGGTGTTATTAGTAGCTAGCAAGAGATGCAGAAGCAGTAGTCGAGCGATAGGAGGGTCTACAGCTGACAGGATCTGGTCAGAGAGAGAGTTACTGATCAATCGTCCTAGAAAAACTAACACAGTGGGCCTTAGACACTGAGCAGTTTGTGATTTTAAGTAAAAAAAAAAGAAAGAAAAGACATTCCACTCACCAAAACCAAAACCAAAAGGTTCATTTGGATATCGACACTCCCAGTTTGTGGTCTTGTGATCAACACAATGTCACTGGTAAGCATCACCCTCTGCCCGATCCTGATCCTTGGGCATCGGCTCTCGTCTGAAGTCACCCCCACATCTCCGTGTTGCTCCCCAGATTCAGGACTCGTGTCCGGGCCTCAATAGACTGTAAACGCAGCAGTAAAAAAAGCACCACATGTCGGCCGGGATAGAAGGTCTGATCCCTGAACTGTCGGGTGCTGCTGTCCTCGGGCACCTCTGTTAAGAAACAGGCCAGAGGGCAGAAAGATGGAACTTTTGGTGGGATGTTTTTGTTGCCTTTGTTGATGAATGTGTGTGAAGTGGGGGAGGTTGCTGACAATTGGTCATATAGTATGCACTTAATAAATATCACCTGACACACAACTGTAGCTCCAGCAAGGATGGTAAAGGGGGGTAAACAAAACAAGGCTCCTCATGGTAGTCTTATATCCATATATTCACCTGCACGTACAGCAACATAGCATCTCCAACTTCCTTTTGGGGGGGGGGTTGGTTATGCAAACACTTGCTGCTGCAGATGTCAAGTGAGCTAAAGTCAGAGGCGATCCTCCCCTCACCAATATAGAAAAATATACAATACTCAAAGCAAAACATCCCTAACAATTGCACTGGCCTTTTTGGCCTGTCACTACTGTTACAAACCAGAATGTTGTCCATAGACACAAAGTGCCCTTATTTTTTTCAGAAAAACATTTAGGATGAGTACATCAACAAGTCTTGTGAGACACGGTGAAAATATGCCTTTGGAATAAACGGGTTGGATGAACTCATTTTGCTGCCATCAGATGTTTAACTCTTTGGCTGGGAAGGAGTTAAACAACCACATCTATCCAGTATTGGAGCGAGGTGAAAAATATGCAATGGAAAAAGGTCGATTCTCCATTAGAGGCTTTACAAATCTCGGATGCATCAAGTTAGTTGTCTTTGAAGAAGTATCAATGGAATGAGTCCAGAGGCTGGAATGAGTCGGGTCTAGGTGGGCAGAGCCCGATCCAGAGTCAACCGCGGGTGTGCTTTCACTGCACAGACTCACAAGGGGGGGGTTCAACCCCGTGCAGACTCAGCGCAAGCGCTCAAGTAAAGGCAGCTCTGTGGATTCCTCTCGGGGGGTAGGAGGGTCCCCTGCATTCAGCAGGGCCGTATCCATTGTTTGGGCTCCCAGAGGGTCTTGTGTTGGACTGGCCTCAGGCGGGGGTGCAGGAGCAGGAGGCTATAGAATAATAAGATTGAAAAGAAATGTTCATGTCAGAAAATCAATACTGCTATTGTAAACCATTACTGTAATCTGTCAGAACATTGGCATGACTAAACCCTTCTATTGTGTTAAGTTTTTTAAAAATGTATTTATTGGAACAAGGCTTTATGTAGGGCTGGGCGCTAAAACGATATAAATAATTGATATAAATTGTCACAATAACGATGCTAAAATGATTAGATACATTTTACATAAAAAAAAGTTTGGGGTTAAAATCTTTTTTTCAACATTTTTTTCTGCAGTCCCCAAATGCAGCATCAACAGCTGCAGACATGTGGCTCAAACAGTCGATGCGTTTTTGTGTCAACATTTCTCTATGGTACTCAAACGCACCATAAATCGCCGCCTCCCTCTGTTCTATTACTGAAATAAATAGCTGGCTAACAACTGCACGGGCTGTTTTAAACATACCTGTAGTCAGAAAGTGATATTGGCGGACAGAGCGTGCATAGAGGGATTGAACAGATCCAGGGGGAAGAGGGGGGTTTCTGTTGTGTGGGGGGAACACACGGGAACGCAGACAGCGTAAGTTAACTATATTAGTTGCTTTTGATGACAAGTACACTGGGAATTGGTGAAATAATGAATAAATGCAACATTTAACATGTTGACTGTAAACTGTGGCTGTGTGTTTAATGTGGGGCTGACAGGAGATTAGCTGTGGGGCTGACAGGAGATTAGCTGTGGAGCTGACAGGAGTTTAGCTGTGGGGCTGATAGGAGTTTAGCTGTGGGGCTGACAGGAGTTTAGCTGTGGGGCTGACAGGAGTTTAGCTGTGGGGCTGACAGGAGTTTAGCTGTGGGGCTGACAGGAGTTTAGCTGTGGGGCTGAGAGGAGTTTAGCTGTGGGGCTGACAGGAGTTTAGCTGTGGCTAAGCTACACATGAACTTGTCTTGTTTCATACTATATCTGTGATATCAGAAAGCTACAAGTGGCACAAAACAAGACAGCCAGATTTGATTTAGGCCGCTCCTCTGAAGTCCAATGTAGCAGATATGCATGCACGTCTCTCATGGCCGACTCTTGATGAGACTATCTACCAGTATCCTCACATTCTTTCACACAGTCTCCCAAATTTCTCTTAATCAAATAATTTATAGTTCAGATACTCATACCTATTTCACCAGAGGGGCCAGTAGAAGGCAAATAACACTACCATGTCCAAAATCTATTTACTTGAAAAAAATAAGTTTTATGTCATGGAATAGTCTAACGGGTCAGATAAGGTCTATAAAAGAAAAGCCTTTTTTTTCTCTTCAAATAAGCTTCAATCATCCCTTCCCCAAAATACACTATTAAATTATTATTGATTTCAATGTTTAATTTCATTGTTTTAATTTTATTGTTTTGTGTTGTCTATATTTAAATTTTAACGTCTGTGTATTACTTAATGATGTTTCGTCTTCTTTTAAATTAATGTTTTGTCTGTTATTTATTTTTGTTTTCTTTTGTACAACTGCATGTGTACTTTGTTATGTTGGCTTCAACCCCAAGAAGATTAGCGTTTCATTAAGGTGTCATCTAATGGGGGATCCTTATAATAAACGAACACACACACAGATCCTCACAAAACTACAAATACGATGTGTTCCTCTGTGTGTGCTCTGTGTTTCATGGATAGGATACTGTCTCTCCCTTCTCATCCATCCCATTCTGACCTAGCATGTCCAACCCTGTCTCCCTCTGGCCCCTACGTTAAACTCAGTTGTGTTTCAGAGTGGCAGTAGCTCCTTCCCATATTGATCCAGACAGTTATTGACCCAGAAAGCACAGAGACAAGGTCGGTTCAAAAGCTCACCAAATAGGAACATGTCACTTTCTTTTGACATTTAGTTCAAATGAGTTCTTCTGAACAGATGTTCCCACTTTGTGCTTTTAACCATGAAAGGAGGCAGCATTTGATGTAGCTACTGTAAACAGCAAATCGAATGGACATGCAGCAAATATATGATCCATCTCCATGGTAGTCAACCTGAGTAGTATACAGTCGATATTTGTAAGACTTACCCAAGCACGCCGAACCATTGAGATTTGGCTCATAACCTTCATCACAGACACACTCTCCCACGGGCACCATCCATTCCCCTTCAGCATTGCAGTGCATGCGAGGGGCAGTGCCTCCTTGTGCTTTGCTGTTGGGGACGCACGTCCCGCTCACAGGCACTAAGGAGGTCGGTTCGGCCCCCGAGGGAGTGGCTGGGTAGGATGCCAAGTAGCGTTTGGTGGCTGGGCAGCGGCGGTAGAAGATAGACACACCCATTAGGGAAACACAAGCGCCGCTGTCGACAATGGCCAAGACGAATCTGAAACAAGGGTCAGGGATCAAGGTGGATGGCAGTAAAACCCTTGAGGTTGAGGATGTTAATAAGTTATGATAAAGTAGTGTAGTAAAGTGATGGTTACCCGTTGCGTGTGAGTGGGGCGAAGCTGCGTGTCTTGATGTTGATCCGGCGGTATCGGTTGGGTTGATACTGGTGCGGTGAACTGGGCTCCACCTTGGAGAAACTCTTATCTGCTGCTATGGTGTCGATCTTCACCCAGCCCTCCCTGGTGTCCTTCTCTCCACTGGATGGCTGGAGTGAGGAAAGGGTAGAGTGGACAGGAGATGGAGAACAACAACAGTGGAGGGACAGGGAAAAATAATTAGTTTTATAGATAAAACAATGGAGAGAAATGCGGTTGACGTAAAAGGAAATGGGTAAGAAAACAAGAGGAAAATGATGGACATTAAAATAAGATGGTGGGCAGATGAATAACAGAGATTTGGATTGGAGAGAAACAGGAATAAATCAAGGGAAGACAAACAGAAAAGCCAAAGGAAAACAATGAAATGGACGATTAAAGACTATAACTCAAAGTTCAGAGTCGTCCCATATTTTTTCAGTGAATGCAGTTCTCCCATGCAAAATGTCTAAGCCATAGCAGCTTAGTGAGGAGGGTGAGCGTTGAGTTATATCTATTCAGTCCCGGTGGGGGTTCATGTTCATGGTTGCTCTGCTTCCTGCCCTTCTGTGACTCTCATCTCATTCCTCATCAGGCTTTGATTTACATTCTGAAAAAGCATCTCACTTTCCCTGAGGAGAAATGCATTCATTTATTCAAAAAATGTCACCCCCCCCCTCTGTGACTGCGGCTGTACTTGGAGGGCTCAGCACTTTCAACTGTCTCGGAAAGAAAATAACCATGTGGTATCGTACCAGATACCACGAGGCTTGAGGCTAAAGGAATTTCCGTCCATGAGTGTGAAATGGTCATTGTTGTATATTTTATGCCGTAAGAGGTGTAATTAGTGGGACTGAAGTGAAATCTTTGGAGACCACAGCGTTTTGTAAAGCATAGTCCCCACGAGCGTGTGCTCCACAGCAGCGTGGCCTGGGGACACTGTCAATCCCAACAGTTGTTCTTGGCAAGCATAACAATAATCATGGTAATTATACAACTCCTCCTTGTCAAGAGATTGTGAGAGGTTTTGCTGTTTTGGTATAACATTGACGTGACAATACTGGAATTTACATTTTGACCATGCTCAATTATTAAGTTTGATATTTTTTCGCCTAGTAAAATAAATAATACAATTGTTATTTAACTGTAAATTTGCCCTTTCAGACACATTTGCATACTTCTTGGCTATCTTAAAATGCTGTGCATTGAACAGTTTTTGATATAATTTGCCTTACTTATCTATAGGTGGGTAAATCACCGGGGGTTAGGGTAGGGGGGTCTGCTTTTGCTATTTTACTGGAACATAATGGGTTCAAACTGGGGGTCCAAAGCTGGAAAATAAACTTCATATTCATGTCAGCTGACGCTGCAGCTGGGAGCTGCGGTCATAGGGTTATCGGAGGCTCATGACAACCCTATGACAACCTCGAACATCGTGGTTGACTCCGGTGGTCAGGGAAGCCGTCCGACTGAAGAAGGAGTCCTTCTTGGGATCGGCTGCTTCAAATCATCTCTGAGGAAGTGGGGCTTGGCAAACGGAGCAGCATGTGAGGGCGGGGAGCCTGAGCAGACCGCAGAACACATAATCACCGCCTGTCCCCTGTATAAACCACCTCGGAGGCCGGCCTCTTCAATGTGGGACCTGAGACGAGAACGTGGCTGCACGCTACTAAGCTGGACATCTGATGATGAAGACACACGAAAGAAAGAAGGAGTCCTTCTGGGATATGTTATCCTGGGAGACGCCAGAAGCAGTTGCAAGGTACCGGCAGGCCCGAAGGACGGCAGCCACAGCTGTGACTGAGGCAAAGTGTGGGAGGAGTTTGGAGAAGCCATGGAGAAGGACTTTCGGTCGGCACCAAAGAGGTTCTGGAAAACGGTCAGACACCTCAGGAGGGGGAAACGGGGAACCATCCAAGCTGTGTACAGCAAGGATGGGAAACTGTTGGGCGTTGGAAGGAGCACTCTG
>CABFOT010081259.1:0-10692 GCA_900660305.1 Cetomimus sp. NI1144 | reverse complement strand
AATGCTGCTTAATAATATGGGGAAACCTACTCCTTGGATTAAACCTGAGGTTACAAATCTTGGTGTCATTTTGGATTCAGATCTAAGCTTTAAGTCCCACATTAGCAAGGTGATAAAAACATAATTCTTCAACCTTAGAAACATAGCTAAAGTGCGACCATTTATAAATCAGAAAGACGCAGAAAGACTGATCCATGCCTTTATTTCAAGCAGGCTAGACTACTGTAATGCACTTTTTATCGGTCTCCCTAAAAAAACGACGGAGAGACTTCAACTTATTAAAAACTCTGCAGCTAGATTATTAACTAGAACCAAGAGGAGGGAGCACATCAGTCCAGTGTTAGCCACACTGCACTGGCTTCCTGTAACATCTAAAATAGATTTTAAGGTCCTCCTCCTTATTTACAAAGCCTTAAATGGTACAGGGCCAAGCTACATTACAAACTCTCTCATCAGTTATGTTCCCCCAAGAACACTATGATCATCTAACACTGGTTTTTTTAAAGGTCCCCAGGTACGGCCTGAAGAAGATAGGCGACGCTGCCTTTGTTAATTATGCACCAAAGCTATGGAACACTTTACCCAGAGACATAAGAGAGGCTAGCTCACTTAATGTCTTCAAAAGTAAGCTGAAGACACATCTCTTCACTTTAGCCTTCCCCACAATGTGATTATTGTGTTTTACTTATTTCTTATGTCACAATGTGATTATTGTGTTTATTTTAATATATTTTTACTTATCTTTGCATTTTATGCAATTCTGATTCAGTTTTTATGTATTATATGTCTTTGATTCTGTTTTTATGTACTGTATGTTTTTGCTGCTTTATGTATTCTCTGATGTGAAGCACTTTGGGCTGCAACAATTGTATGAAAGGTGCTATGCAAATAAAGAATTATTATTATTATAACTGTGGTTGATAAACTAAATGTATGTTTAAGGTTTGTGCTGATTGTAAATGAACACAGCCATTTATTTTATAAATATTCTCAAGTGAATATTCACGCTCCAGAGCCGCGAGCGATCTCATTCTTTCAGTCATGACCCATCACTCATGACCATAGGTGAGGGTAGGAATGAAGACGAACCGGTAGATCGAGAGCTTTGCCTTCTGGTTCAGCTCCTGTTTCATCATGACGGTGCGGTAAAGGGACTGCAAAACCGCACCTGCTGCGCCGATCCTTCGGCCAATCTCCCGCTCCGTTGTACCCTCACTCGCAAACAAGACCCCGAGATACTTGAACTCATTCACTTGGGGTAAGGATGCATTCCCTACTCAGAGTGGACAATCCATCTGAGAAATCAGTATACTGTAACAAAATCCTACCTCCTCTCCATCATCTTCTGAAACTCTCTCCTCATGAGGTGTCCTCTGCAGAGAGCCTGAGTCATGGTCACCAGCGAAGCCAGTTTTTCATCTCTCATCTCTTCCAGGGTACCCAGCAGACCAGCTTTAAAGAACACCTTTATTTAAGAGTAAGAAGTCAGCTAGATACATTGAATATAGATGGGCTTGGAGGTCAATTAACACATTTTCTGATTACAATGAAATCATAACTTTAATCCATTAGTTCCTGAAAATACCACAGTAGATTTTAACTTTCTTATTTTGATGACATGAACATTACTAGAAATATGTGTGAGAAGAATCTAATTGCGAAATAATGGATACCTACATAATTTTACACATTTTTAATGAATATTTAAATAGTCCAGTTCACAAATTTTGGCGTTAAAGTATTCCCAATGTAACTGAAAGAAATCATATTCCATTACTGTCCTTGAGTAATTTAGTGGACTGTTCCCTATTTTAAGTAGCTAACTAATGAACTATAATGGCCAGCATTTTTAAAGATACCCTCACAACTATGACTATTAGATTACGTTGTTTTTGTTTGGTTTTTTTTCAAAGAAGAATTTTAACTGTTCTAATTTTTCACCTTGGTGTGTCCAAACTTGTACTGAGTGTGGTCCACATCAATGGAGCCCAAGAGTTTCTCTGAAGCTTTCTTGTTGTCAATGAACTGTCCCTCAGGGATGACACTGGCATTCAAAACCTTGTATCTATAATATAAAATGTTTAAGTCAGACACATTTTTGATGGCGTTCAACTACATGTAACAAATCACTAGGAATCAAATAGTAGTAAAAATCAATTGTATTCCTTTCTACCTTTCTCAGTTGTAGCCCTAATAATGTAAATATCCAGTGAGCTTTTTTTATGCATTGGAACTCCTGAGAAAACAAACGTACCTCTGCTTGAAGTCACCATAGAGGATTCTGCTGGGGAAGCCCTTTCTGCAGATCCTGATACCCTCCAGCACACCATTACACCTCAGCTGGTGGATGACCAGGAAGTTCTCCATAAGACCTGAATATTGTACAAAAAACATTCACTAACCTTTATATGTACATTCATATTTTGTTATGTGTCGCTGTTATGTTGTTACCTGGGGTCTTTGATTCATTGGGAATCAGGCAACGGACAAAATGAGGGTGGGTGCTCCTCAAGTTGCTCATCAGCTTGCCCAAGTTCTCCTATGGATTGGAATTATTCATTATTTTAGTAGTAAATTGTTATTGTATGGTAAAATATTCACCTTATTTGAAGATATTTTTGGATTTACATTAAGCCAAAGTGAAAGAAAACATACTCTGAAAAGAGCAGACACAGTCTGGAATTAACCACCCTTCTTCTTTCCACCTCCTTTCTTGCCACCTCCCTTGCCACCAGCAGCATCTGTTTTACAAAAGATAGTGTCTCACTAGCATTGCAAAAACACTACATCCATTTTTAAGACTTTAAGAACAAATGTAACATATTTGTGTGTTTCCTACCATCAGCTGCAGCATGGGATGCATACAATAAAGAGAGCAGCTTGTTTGCTGACTTCTGGTAGAGCTGAATAACTGAATCGTTCAGGGGGTCCTTGTTCTTGTCCAGCCAGCCAGTGATGTTGTAGTCCACTGTACCAGCATAGTGAACCAGGGAGAAGTGAGCCTCAGCCTTGCCCTTTCCAGGCTTCGGCTTCTCAAAGGCCTTCGTCTTGCCAAGATGCTGATCATGCAGTTTGTTCTTGAAAGTTGTGTCGGAGGCCTTGGGGAACATGCACTCCTCTTCAAGGATGGAGAAGATGCCCATTGGCTGATAGAGAAATAGATCATATGAAATAGAATCAGAAATGTAACATGTTTCTTGAAAATAAGAAATCCGTTCTGACAGAGTTCTGCTTACCTTCTCAATAAGCTCAATGCAGGCAGCCAAGTCCATACCAAAGTCAATGAACTCCCATTGAATGCCCTCTTTCTTATATTCCTCTTGCTCCAGGACAAACATGTGGTGGTTGAAGAACTGTTGCAGTTTCTCATTGGTGAAGTTGATGCAGAGTTGCTCCAAGCTGTTGTACTGTAATGATGGAAATGTAGTCAGTTGCATGGCAAACCAAGTGTTGATGTGTGATACTGCTCCAATGTTCTCCAAGTCACTCACATCGAAGATCTCAAATCCAGCGATATCCAACACGCCAATGTAGAACTGTCGTGGCTGCTTTGTGTCCAACATCTCATTGATGCGGATGACCATCCACAAGAACATTTTCTCATAGACAGACTTGCACAGAGCACTGACAGAGTTGCTGACCTAGAAACAACAGTAGTAGCTTCATGACAGTGTTTATTTTTCTCATAAGCATTGCCTCTGAAATGCAGATGGATTATTTGTTTAATTATATTGGTTTTTAAGTCTTCCATATCTGACCTGTGGCACAGTCTGACCCTTGGTCACAAACTCGTTTCCAACCTTGACTCTGGGGTAGCACAGAGCTTTTAGCATATCAGCTGAATTCAGGCCCAATAGGTAGGCGATTTTATCAGCCTCTGATGGAAAGAAAAACTTTTAGCATTCACTGCACTGGGGCACATGCATATTATACCACAATACATATAAAAGCAATGTATGCTACATTCAAATAATATTAAGATAGATACCCTCGTTGCCATCAGGCTCAGCTTGCTCCTCACGCTGCTTCTGCTTGAATTTCATATTGCCATGATGCATCACAGCACCAGTCAGCTTGTAGATGCCCATCTTCTCTTCAGCAGTGAATCCCAGGATGTCGATAGCGGTCTGAATTACACATGAATTTACTTCTTTTTTTTAAAGGGACATTTTTGACAAAGATTTGCGAAATATAACTAAATAATTTTCTATTGACTTACATCTGTTGCAATGAACTCTTCCACATCATTGATGCTCTTAACAGTGATTTCACCCTGACTGATCATATGGTAGTCATAAGGGTTGGTGGTGATCAGAAGAGCCTCTGGAAGAGAAAACATAGGATATGTTGCACAGGAGATGCACAGACTTTATATCATTTTAAATATCATGCTAACCGGCCTGATGTAGTAATTAAAGATATAAATATAAATTGTATTTTTTCATTTTTTATTTTCTTATTGTTTTTTTTACAAATCTATCATGGGGACCATATAATCCACCTCTTGGTTCTTATTCTATATGTTCTAATTTTAGAGTTAACTTCCAAATGACGTTTCACTATATGGATTAAAAGCAACATCAGTCGACTGTTAGACAACTTCAAAACAAATATTGGCCAGATGCATTATGTATCCCAATAGATGAGTATTGATCAGTTTTTCTCTTAAATCATGGAGAGGCGTGTAGAGTCCTACAACCTAGAAGACTCTCCATCAGCACTCACATCCTTAGAAGCATTATATAATATTATAAGACCATATTTTCCTACCACTAAATCATAACTTGTGAAGGGTCATGGTCTGTCAAAGACACCATGATAGTTTGTCCAGTGACAGTGAAAGTCAAAACACATGCTCCATCAACAAGTATTCTTAGATCAACCAATATAATATTGCTACAAAAAAAAGAACATATATCCTTATAATTGGCTCACTAAATATAATACAATTTCATGCATACGGGTTTGGATCATTTATGTGTTAACAACATGGGATATTTTGTACAAGTAGTATCACATAATAGCATACATAGACAATTCAAACAAAACCTCAGAAAAAGTATTTCGGGTACACACAGTAATGCCACACCTATGTAAGCATGGTGGGCTGCATGGTGGCACTATGAGCCATTAACCAATCACATATTTTAATAATTCAAACCCACTTTTTCATATGACCATGAAGCTGTTGCATTTTACAGCCTCAAACCATTGACAAAAGTCTGGTCAACAATGAATTTGTATCTTCTTTTTTATTTATTTATATAAATCAAATTGAATTTGTGACATACCCAGAAGCTCAGGCTTGTGGCCAGTCATCAGCTGATAGAAGATATGGTAGCTCCTCTCAGCAGACAGCTGGAAGGTTACTCTGGACTTCTCCAGCAGATCTGGGAATTTCAAATGACACAAAAAGTGTTGTTAATGAACGAGCATGTGACAATACTTGTATGTATGATTAAGTATTACACATTTGTATGACTCTTTTCACCTCCAAGTGAGAATGTAAAACTTACATGTTTCAATATCAGCTGAAGCCAGCTTGCCGGTAGATCCAAAGTGGATTCTGATGAATTTACCCTAAACATTCATCAGAACAATATCAGCATGATTCTTAGTATCACCAAGAACAACAAGAACGTTGTATGGAGCTCTATAATGTAATCACTTACAAACCGAGAGGAGTTGTCATTCCTCACTGTCTTGGCATTACCATAGGCCTCCAGGAGAGGGTTGGCTGCAATGATTTGATCTTCCAGCGAACCCTGCATGAGGTCATTAGAATACATTTTGTAGGCTGTATTAAGAAACCATGAATAATGAACTAAGTTTCTTAGCCAAGACAACCAATCTTACCTGTATCTTGCCAGCTGCTTGCTCTGCCTTCTTGGCTCCAGCCACTGCAATTGTTGCAAAGTACTGGATGACACGCTTGGTGTTGACGGTCTTTCCTGCGCCGGATTCTCCACTGCGGATGAGAAGAGGTATCGAGATTATTCTGTTTCATTCGCAGGAAGCTTCTGAACATAGGTGTATGTATAATACTCACGTGATAAGGATAGACTGGTTCTCCCGATCTGAAATACAGAAATATTTGTTTAAACATCTTTAAGTGTTACTTCATGCACACTTTCAAGCTTTTGATCAACTTTGATCTTACCAGTGAGCATGAACTGATAGGCATTGTCAGAGATGGAGAAGATGTGGGGTGGAGCCTCAATCCTCTTCTTGCCTCTGTAACCTTCTACAACCACAGCATCGTACACAGGAAGCCACTTGTAGGGGTTCACGACGACACAGAACAGCCCAGAGTAGGTCTGTGAAGAGTAGAGAGTATGCATAAATCAGAGAGTATAAACATACGTATTTTGATGCATGGACTGTAAAATGTATGTATGGCCACATATTATTAACAATATAGAAACCCACGTAGATCATCCATGATGCAAAACGCTCTTTGAGGTTATACAGCACGGCGGGCTCGTTGAGGTGGGTCATCATGGCCATGTCCTCAATCTTATCGAACTTTGGAGGGTTCATGGGATGGATGTCATCCTCTTTAACTGTGAGGGTCTGAAAAGGAAACGGTGTGAAATTAAGTTCAGTTAAAGTTTTACTAAAACTCCAATAAAACAACATTTATTCACCTACCTTGCCACAAAGAGTCTCAACAGTGGCTTTGCCGCCTTCCTTTTTGACGAGTTTACCCTTGAGGTACATATCGTCAGGATCAACCACAAAGAAGGCAGTTTTGGCATCAAATGGAGCGGCCTGAGCCTCGATCCTCTCCTTCTCGGGCTTCCTAAGGTAGATGGCCGCAGGGCCATAGGCCTGCATCTCCGCATCAGTGCTCATGATGGCACTTTAGTTGAGACTGAAACAAGGGAAGAAGTTCAAATGTTGCTCAGACAGTGTGATTTTGTTACAGGTGATACATGGCTTAATGATAATTATAGTTGAAATATATGGTTCGCTTTTCTGTCTGGTAGAGGATCAGTTACCTTAGTTGAGTCCAACAGATAATGAATATTTACTTCTGTTGTCTCCAGATGCTAAGGAAGATAAGTTGAAATAGCCACACATTAGTAGTTTATAGTGTTACATTTACCGTCACTTTTCCCATATCTAAACACCATACCTCAGAAAATCTTGAAATACTTTTGGATATTTTACAGGAAAATTGCATGTTAACTGGAAACATGCAATTCCAATAATTATCTACTACAATCTTGGAAGGCATAGACTCTAATGTCATGGCACTCACCTGAGTTGGGAGCCTTTCAGTTGGTGGAGGAGTCCTGAGCTGCCTCTTATATAGAGGGCTGGACTGCCTGTCCACAAGTCCCCTACTCTATTTGGTCAGGTCAGCTGTACATCTACGAGCTTATGGCATATTGCGTATCAGGTTGTTGCTGATACATATCACATACTGTAGTACTAAACATAGTAATTTTTATTATAGCAGTATATGTATATATTGAAGACAGCAAAAGAGAGAGAGTGGTATATAATAAATATGTTTTAAGAGATTAATATAGTAATGGATTGAATGTTCCCTCATAGTTAAGGCATACATATCTTGTAAAGTAAAATAACTGCACATTATGGTAAATAATAGGACAGAATAATTAATTGATTGTGATTTTTGTACAGCACTTCTAATAAAATATATCAAAATACAATTCATTTAGCAAGATAATTAAATATTGTTAAGATATTGCAATGCGATTTATAATACATAAATATTGGACATAGCATTTACTCAGCTTATTAAAAAGGAACTTTCCAGTAATATTCACATTAAAAACGTAGACCATAACCCGGTTTCTGCACCCTTTCTTCCAAAAGATAAAGCTCTTAATTTGAAGGAAATTATAGTTAATGTATCTTATGATAGATTTAGATCTTGTTCATTTTGGGAGCATATAGTGGGTAGCCACAGAGCCTAGTTTGGGTGAAGCATTGAAATGCCACATGTAAAGTTATAGGGCAGCCAGAGCTCAGGACATCCACGGAGCTCAGGTTTCAGGAGTGAAATAAAACTGGTAAGAGCCATTCCATCGATTTATGTGAATATTTCGGACCTAGATGATACCAATAGTAAATTCTAGTATCCAGATAGCGGTGCCTATGGAAAAGCCTTACAAGATGTGATGCTGGTTAGATGAGATCTTTTGTTTGTTTGTTTGTTTGTTTATTTTGACACATTTTAAAATACATTGTACATAACAGGCATTTTAAAAATGATCAAGGATGACACAAAAAGTCAGAAACTTATTTCCATTGTGGTCCTAGATGGTAAAACATACAAAAAACACAAAGACATACACACATATACACCAATTAAATGAAATCTAAAATCCTTAAAAATAGCATTGTAGCCAACGCAATAAAATAAAATAGGGTGGCATGAAGTATGTTTTATAAACCTGAAAACGTAGGTTTGATCATCACCAAGGTTGTCAACATCGGTGGGGGTCACCTAGAGGCTGGAGAAGTGGCTTTGTGAACATGTCACGGGTTTGAATGCACTGGAATGGCTGGGGACATATGGTTGGAGAGAGTGAGTTAGGGTGCCTGTCCAGAGATGTTATCTCCAATAGTAGAGCTCAGCTTTACTTTATGCACATTTCAGATATTAAGAGGAAGCATTAGCCAATAGAATAGCAGGAGTCAGTTTGATTGATGTCTGTATTTATACATAACTTGTATCCCTAAAAAAAAATCCTAGCAGGACGGCATTTAATTCAGTCTTTTATAGAACTTTCAATGACAATGCTCAACAAGATCGAGTTAGGCATGCTAGCATACTCCACACCCATATTACCGTGTTTTGCAAAAAATACAAAATAAGAAAAAAAACTTGTATATATTTATATGCTAAGTAGTCATCAATCAAGAATTTATTTAGGAAAATGCCACCGAGTTTGCCCACACCCACAAAGTGTCTGACATTGTCAAGTCTAGTGTAGGTAAGTGGTGAGGACATTGTCAGTGGACATCCACTACATAACGTTCTCCACTCCCACAGTCCCTCATTACATGCCCTTGAAAAAAGTACTTAACTTCCAACAACTCCAGTGCTCAGTATGCCCAGTATGCCCAGTGAGCGACAGTAGAAAAACTGCTGTTGTGCTGAGCAGCTCCCAGGTTTGAATGTGAAGCAGAAAACAGCATGGAGCTGAGTTGATTTTCCTGGATAAATACTGATAAATAAATAAAAATCTGCATCATCATTATCACAGCCACTATTCCTCTTTGCATTGTATTTCATTCCCCCACTGTCCTGGCACCTCACATCCTTTCATGTGGTCCACCTGTCCTACACCATCCTCTTCAGAGAGAGCGGCGTTTGTGAGAGCCTGACATAACTGCAGGCCTTGGATAATGGATGAGGGAAATCAGGCTCCATCATGGCCAACAATCTGCTCCAGTGAGGACTCCTGGCCCTGCTCAATGACCGGCCCGATAGCCTGCCAATATTTCAGTGCCAGCACGCACTGATGGGTCCTCGCCAACCCAGGGCCCAGATGTCAGTGCATCTGCCAGCAAATATATAGTTGGCTTTGATGCCGTTTGGTGCCGGGGGGACCAGCTAAATGCTCACAGGCTTGAAACACAAGGGTCCGACCCCCAGCCACTCTCACCAGCTTATGGATCAGTACACTGCTCTCATTCATACTTTCCTTCATTTACTTTGGACGTATACATTTTTGTGCCATTTTTGTTGTTGGTTCATTTCCTTGATCTGATACAATTTTAAAAACGGATAACATTTTCAGATATATTTTTTTTTCATCTGTCCTACCAGACTAACATGCAGCATCACAGATTACCTTGCAAACTTACACTTTGCCTATCTCTGATTAGAATCTGAAAGCCCCGGTGAATTCAGAGGTTTGATAGTCTACAGGTTTTGTATGCACACTGTGCCACCTTTCCTCAATCAAATGGACCAGAACCTGGCTCTAGTTCAGATCTCACCATCCTAAAGCTCGATAATGCCCTCCAAAGCCTAGTACTGCTCAATAATCTCACCACACACTGTGCAATGACAATAAAGCTTTCTTTCTAATGCCAGATGCCCTGCCAGTTAGCTCGATTAAAGCACCTGTCAGTATTAGCCCCAGGAAGAAAAAAAATTCAACACTATTGGAAAATGTTAGAGTGACACATACTATGGACCATGTATGTGTCCTCAATAAAACTTGATTGATATCGGATGAAAAGCTGGTATTGTAAGAAATGCATTAAATTTCAAATGTTGTAGAAAAATTTAAGTGTTGATCTTTTCCCTCTGCATTTCAGAAATAGCAACACATCAAAATTGTTCCTGTGTTTGCTAGGGGTCAATATTATTGAATCAAAACACCTTGAGAGGATAGTCAAGCAAAACCCATTCAAGAATTGGGGGGAGCTTCACAAGGAGTGGACTGAGGCTGGAGTCAGTGCATCAAGAGCCACCACACACAGACATGTCCAAGAGATGGGCTACAACTGTCCCATTCCACATGTCAAGTCGCTCCCGAACCAGAGACAATGACAGAAGCTGTAATGTGTGGGGTAGATTTGGGCTAGCAGGTTGACACTTCTCACTCACTGGTCTGACACAGCTGGCACACATTCAAATGTCAAACACACAGGTGCACGCATGCACGTACACGTACACACACACACACACACACACACACA
>CABFOT010081196.1:4400-20458 GCA_900660305.1 Cetomimus sp. NI1144 | reverse complement strand
ATAATCTCTCCACCTGGTCCTCGGTCTGCCCCGGGGTCTCCTCCCAGATGGACGTGCTTGGAACACTTCTTTAGGGAGGCAACCAGGTGGCATCCTTACTAGATGCCCGAATTACCTCAACTGGCTCCTTTCCACGTGAAGGAGCAGCGGCTGTACTCCGAGTCCCTCACGGATAACTGAACTTCTCACCCTGTCCCTGTCACTATAGATTGGATGGCCCCAAGTAAGGACCCCCTCACCCCATACTCCCGCAGCACCTTCCACAAAAGATCCCGGGGAACCCGATCATACGCCTTCTCCAGATCCACAAAACACATGTAGACTGGATTGGCATACTCCCAGGCCCCTTCCAGGATCCCTGCGAGATTGAAGATCTGGTCCGTTGTTCCACGACCAGGACGAAAACCGCACTGTTCCTCTTCAATCTGAGGTTCGACTATCGGCCGGACCCTCCTTTCCAGCACCTTAGAGTACACTTTCCCCAGGAAGGCTGAGTAGTGTGCAACCCATCTTAAGCAACCCATGGACATATATATAGCAGTGACTGATGTTGACGTGATTACTTATGATTACATTACTCTACTTCCGCTCCTGTGAGACCTCAGTGTGTCTAATGAAAGCAGCTTCTCTGGCTGGAACTGTGTGTTTTGTTGTGCTTCACTCCCAGATCGGTCCTGTGTAAAACACTTAGCGCTCATCCCTCATTACTTTTGGCAGAGACAGCAGGTTGGTGATGTTGGGGGAGGTTAGGGAGGATAGAGCTGCAGTCTATTAAAACGCACTCACCTCTTTCCATTACAAAACACATCCACCCCAAATTGCCGTGTCAGACATTAAAGCATATCATCAATGGCTTCTGTTCCAGCGTTGCACCGACTTTGAGTGCGTTTAGATTAAACCTGTTTGGGAATAACGACGTCTCTATAACAGACGTTCTATTTGTCCGACGACTCACAGTGACGCTCTGCAGGTCCTTCTCCAGACTTTGTTCACTGCTGTTGGGCTGAACCACAGGCACTTTCTCTGTGGTCTCCTCCAGCCACTTGGTGAGCGCTCCAGCTGCGGACCTGAACTCTCCCAGCTGTTCCTGACAGGAGGACACATCCTCCTCCCTGTGGTTCACAAGAATATCACAGTCATGTCATGTAACACCGCTCAGTAACATCATCCAAAACGTCAACATCAGTCAACACTAATTACTGAAAAGTAGGGGAGGGGATCTCCAGAGGCGCCACGCTACGATATTATGATACTTGAGCCACAATACGATTTTATCATGATACCTGAGCCACTACAACATAATATCACAATACTCGAGTCACAAAACGATATTATCACGATATTTGAGCCATGATACGATATTATCACAATGCTTGAGCAATGATCCAATATTATCACGATACTTGAGCTCTAATATGATAATATCACGATATTTCAGCCACATTGCGATATTACCACAATACTTGAGCCACGGTACAAATTATCACGATACCTGTGCCACAGTCCAATATTATCATGATACTTGAGCAACGATCTGATGATATTACGATACTTGAGCCACAATCCGATATTATCACGATACTTGAGCTACAATATGATATTATCACGATACTTGAGCCACAATACGATATTGCTATTCTTAATGATTTGTGTCATGCTGAGTAATCACGATAAAATATATTTCTATTTATTACCTTTTTTGGAGGCAAAGGAAAACTTCAGACAGTAGTTTCCAGTCCTCTGTGAGGTAATGTGATGTTATAGTCAACTAGGAATCCACTGCCCTTGAAGCATCGCAGCGCAATGTAACTCTTTCTGCTGTAAATGATTCCTCGACTTTAAGCTTCACTTCTTTGTATCCTAGTACCAAAAGGTTCAATCCGTATTTAAAATATTAATAATTAAATAAAAGATCGATACATGTGGTCCGTGTATCAATACAATTTTGTCTTGCAAAATATCTGAATACTATGCTATACCTATTTCTTCCCCCAGCCCTGAAAATACAAAATGATTGAATGAAGCAAAAAGGGTAAATTAATTGTATCTAACTAAGTGATAACATAAAGATCATATTTTCCCAACTTACCTTTCTCTCACAGTGTCTTTGAAGGCACTGAAGATATTCGAGAGATCGTCCATCTTATTCTGGATCTGGGCCTTGCTTCCCTCGGGGCTTATATTGCTCAGCTCCTGAGACAGTGTCTGCAGCCTCGCCAAATCGCTGGCCTGTTCAGCCATCTCGGTTTTGGTATCCTACAGTGAAATTATAATAGGAAATCATACTGTGCAGTATGATGAGCCAACTAAATACATAAATAGGCTATTTCTGACAGTAAAAACAAGCTCATACATGTCAGAAACAGAATCCAATTATCAGTAGTATAATTACCTGCATTAGCTGAGACAGTTCGTTGAAACTTTTCCCCGGCCCATCCGTCTCCTGCAAATCTTGCGAACGCTTCGCAACAAACTGCTGGACTTTCTCTATGGCCTTCTCAAACTGCTCCACCTTTCCTTTCACCTCCTCCAGCCGGGATACCTTTTGCCTATGCTTGTCACAGGCGTCAGAGAAGCGCTGGGACAGAGCATCCATCTTCGACTGCAGAAGGGCTGCGGCGGAGGGATCTGCCGTCTCCGCAAACTTCTTCACCTTGTCTTTCATGGCTGAGATGCTGCTCTGACGACTCGCTACGTCCTGCTCAAGTGCCTTGAAGAGATGCAGGATGGACAACAGAAAGGTTTAGTTGACTAAATGTTGTGCATAGTAACCAACCGATGAGACGTTAAGAAAATAAATTGAGTAGTAGTGTAGTAGACATTGCAAAAAGTGTGTTGAAAACTGACAAGATACTTATCATCGTAGTTATTGGACTGCTGACCCAAGAGCTAGAATACGTACTGCTTCTTTGCTGAGGATATCTCCTATGGCTGCAGAGTCCAGAGGTATTTCTCCTTTTTCTTCCACACTCGCCTCCACTCCCTCCATCCATCCCATCATCTCGTCCAAGCCATCCTGGACACTCATGGAGCGAGTCAGTGTGATCTGCAGTTTCTCGTTCCGATCACTTACAGACTTGGACAGGTTGTCGTACCGCTCCACTATGTCATCTATAGTTTGTGGAAACAAATCGGGTTATGTTTAAAACTCGACAGTAAAGCACGACGTAACACAATTTGGGACACATTGTAAAATAAAATATTTCAAACAAAAGAAGAGTCTTATTTTGTAATAAGCGTTTTTTTAAGGCTATAAGTTTGAAAGGGATTAATATCTCATAGGATCTGGTACGCAGAAAGCTTTTTTGAGCGTCAGCCAAGAAGCCAAAGATGTGGAGAAGGAAGACAACACAGATACTACAGCAGCCCTATTTCACTTTAAAGATGCATTTTGTAAATTATTTTTGAAAAGCAACGGTGATCACTTGGCGTAGGTTTTTGCTGACATTTTTGCTGGTTAATTTGCTAGAATCTTGCATATCTATGTCACTCTTGGAGGGAGATTTATGAACCTCCAGCTCCATTTTCCAGCTTATTGTAGGTGCCAGATTTTGGTGATGTAAGCATTTCAAAAATAGACATCTTTTATTTATATCTCCTGATTAATTCCAATGCTTGAAATATTTTTTTTAAATCCAGAAAAATCCCTAAAACATTATTTTAGTGTCGATAATGGCAATAAGAATAAGTGCATGATTAATTACTTCACAGCCAAGATGTACGTAAACAGCACAGCATCAGTGTGCTTCGACCCTTCCCTCACCTACTGTCTCCTGGATCTCATCTGGATTGCTCAACAGGTCTCCTTCAGATGCGATCAAAGAATCCGCTGTTTTGCGCAGCGTGTCTATAGCAGTCTGGCGTCCGGTCGTCTGACCTTGCAGGGCCTGTGGATCGGTGAGGAAGAACAGGCCAGAGAAATAAAACAGTGTTTCGTCTTCAACACAAGCCTCTCTCTTTAACTCCGTCTACACAATATATACATTCTGTTAAATGGCATTCTTCATCAGTGTGGTGGATTGATCATGAAAACAGGAAAGTGATGGTGCACAAGAATGTTTTGGACTAAATATCTTCATTCATTCAATAGATTTTTTTCTCTCCGTCATGATTTGTAACCAACACTAAGAGACAGTGTTGCATAGTTGGCTCACAGGCGCCACTTATCTTGGTGTATCTATGTTCGAAGTCACTACCTCCCTACAGAGAAATGTTGGGGAACGTTTATTTCTCGCAGTCCGGAAACCTTCGAGCCAGCTGCAGCCAAAAGCCTTGGCAGAGATACACTCAGCTTAGTTGCTTGGCCTCTTGCAGGAGCATGAAAGCTGCAAGTAACCAGAGCTAAACTATTCACGTGTTGCCTTGAATTTGAACTTAGAGCTGCTATAAATAGCCGTGTTGTTTTTAAGTGAGTGGAAATACTGTATATGGCGAGGCAGGTCTGCATTGCAGTGACCTTATAACCATGTCAATGCCCAAGGTATGCGTAACTTCTGATGCAAAAAAAGAAAAAGAAAAGCTATTCTGTTTTTCATTCACTTGGATTCCCTCACGTCTAGAGCCTAACATTAATGGCGGTACACATTGTGCTGCAGTTAAAATCATCTCAGGCTCAAATACCAGCCTTCTTGAATCGTTATCAGAACAGAGAGGGTAAAACGTTCTTATTTGAGAAACGGTCTTATTTGAGAAAGTCAAATAAATACAAAGTAAAAATACAAATAAAGTGGCATGATAACGTTACCCAGTTTTGTTTTTCAGCTAAATGTAACCCAAAATTCATTCTTGTGTTGGTCTCAAGAATTAAATTAAGAGACCGAGCACAAATATATCAAACACTTCAACCAAGACGAATTAGATCAGACGCTGAGATGCTCAGATTCTGGCTCGCAGTGCCTCTTGCCTTGGCCTCCTCCAGCTGTTGCTGTAGCGTTTGCGGGTCAGCAGCTATGGCCTCTGACTGATGCCTTCTCGCCTCCTCCTCCGAGCTGTTGAGCCACTTCAGAAGACCAGCAGATGAGTCTTCATACCGCTTGTATTTCTCAACCACATATCTGAGGTTGTTGCCGAGCTGGTGGCACTGAAGCAAATGAAGTGCAAAGATACCTTATGTTAGAGACAACCAGATCGTGCACAGTTAAGTACACGGGTTCAAAACATAAGCATGTCAAAATTAAAATGATTTGAAGATGGACAAGTGACTTTCTCTGACGTTGATACATTTCTAATGCCAACAAAGATAATCCTATAAAGCGTTTTCTGAAAGGTTTTTTTTTTCAAAGGTTTTCTTTCTTTTGGATTAGTCAAATGCTGCTATCATGTGGTACAAGTAAGCTACTACAACCTCTGAAGATAAGTGATTAGCTGCAGACTCGATACCTGAGAGTGCAGTGCTTTGTAGCGACTGGCTGCCGAGTCCAGCTTATCCTTGACGGCAGCACAGGTTCCTGAAGTATCCACATGCAGCTGGGCGTTTTGAGAGCCAGGGTCAGCCAGTCCGCAGGCTTTCGCCACATCCAGCACTTTCTGTCCTGAAATAGTGATGAAGCGAAGGTCCCCCTTGTGAGAGATCACATCTTCGGAGAAGCTCTTCTGCCGCTGGAGTTTCCCACTGAGAACATTGAGGCAGCTTGCAGGTGCACCGAGCTCCCCTATCTCTCCCTTAGCCTGGTCCAGCCACCCCTCAAACTCCTCACAGTCCTCCTGGAACTTCTTCAGCTCCTCCTGGACACACTGCACCTGCTTCATCTGTTGCTCAGTCTGCGTCAGCGAGGCCTCGTAGCGTCCCTTCAGCTCCTGGATGTCCCTCTGCAGTTTGTCCTTCTCCCCTGGGGACAGCACGTTGGCTTGCTTGTCGAGCAGAGCCTGGGCCGACTGGGTTGCCATGATCAGATCCTGCTGTTGGGACAGGATCTCCTGGTGACGGGCCTGGAGGGAAGAGAGCGACTGTGTCACAAAACACCTACAAGCCCAACAACAATACATTTCCCATGATTTACAAAAAATTATCTTATCTGTTAGATCAAAGCTTAATATATTATCTAGATAACTGAAATTTTAAATTGTGTTTGATAATGGGGCTTTAACAATGGTAAATACTTTTGTTTGTACTTGAGAGAAAACATCCATGAAGTATTCTGGGACGGTCTTTAGTCGTTTCGCCAAAGAAAAGACACATACCCTGACTCTGTCATATTGCTCATCGAGGTCCGGGGATGAGGACCCACTGCTCTTCCTCACAAAATCACTCTCAGTGGTTTGTAGAGCGTTTCCATTGGCATCGTCATCGTCCCCTATCACTCCCTCGGCTGCGGTTTCCTCTGGCAGGTTGCCATTCTCTTTGCTTATACGGCCAGTTTGTTCACGACCAATCTCTTTTTCGTTCCCTATGTTGGATATCCAGTCCAAGAGACTCTCAATTTTGTTCTTACTTTCTTCGAGCTGTTCAACAGCTGCCGCCTAAACAGACAGACCAGAGATTTAGAACTTTTCATTTGTTTTAAATAATGGATCAAATCAACAGATTACAGTGACGTAGCTTCAGCAGTTTGTTGGGTTTCATTGAAGTTACGACACAAATTGTGCTGCATCAGATCATTTTGGAGGTAATGTGGACTCTAACCTTCTCACTCTCCTGTTTGATGGCTGAGGTAACGACCTTCTCCAAGTCTTTCCTGGACTCCTCGGCCCGTTGGTTGACAAGCTTGGCTTTGCTCTTGGCCTCCTCCAACTTCTTCTCAATGATGTCGATTTGTTCTGGCGTCAGCTTGCTCCGGTTCTCCTTCAGAAACTGTTTCGCGCTGGCGATGACCTCATGCAAGGCACTGGCATTTGTCAGCAAGTCATTCTGCAGAGCCTTGAGATTGGACAGGCATGTCGGGGCCGTTGAACAAAGCAGTTCTTAAGTAATGGAAACCTATTTGGCCTCAAGTTTGATTTGAAAATAAGAATGAATTTGATATTTGTGTCTAATAATCAAAGCAAATGAGTCTATATCACACCTGATGCTCTTGCTGGTACTGCTGCAGGTCTCTGACACTCTCGGTGTTGTCGGCCTGCTGTTGGTGACCAATCAGGCGGTTCTCCGTCAGGGTAAGATCATCGCATAATTCCTCTAACTTGTCTGAAAACTCCTTGTGTTTCTCCAATACACACTGGATAAATAGAAGCACCAAGTTAATATCACGCCAAACAACAATAAGACAATCATTAACAATCACACGCAAACGCCCAAAAACCTCAACCCCAAAACAGAATTCACAGTGTTATTCCTATGGTCTATACGTTCCTACGTCTCTATATAAGAGCTCAAATCCAAAGAAGAGAATCTCTAATCTGAGATGTCAGCAAGACACGAGAGCATTACCATTCAGTCGGAGGCAGATTGTGGACTATAGCTATTCGAGCGCATAGAAGTAACGTGCCAATTCTGTTTCAGAATAGATTTCTCCGTAACTTCAGAACACAGTGGACCTTTGTATGCTGTAAACATGCTAGCCATTCACCACACCGGTCTCATGGTACGGTAGTGAGCATAGACGGACATTATGTTAAATGCGTGTTAGTGCTTTTTGTTGTGTGGTGAAAGCGCTCCAATACAGCAGGTGCATTTTGTCCACTGTAAATTGCTCATTGGTGTCTTGAGGCCTGTAGAACACAACCAGCAGAAAGGTTAGTCGGTAGCAGTGATGCGAGGACTTCAACATGCAGTACTGTCATTTGTCCTCAACATTTAGACAGAAACAGACAAAAGGAAAAATAAAATATTATTTAAAATAAAATACATTTAGACAGAAACAGACGAAGCTCCCGAGTCTGAACCCCGGGAATGGCAGTCACTCCGGTGCATTTTGAGTGAAATACTGGGACAAAACTTCCAAATGTTTTGTCCCAACAAAGCCACAATGTGATTATTGTGTTTTACATATTTTTTTTATGCCACAATGTGATTATTATGTTTAAATTGTTTTAGGATAGTAATTATTTTAATGTCTATTTTACTCATCTTTTTACTTATCTTTGCATTTTAGGCAGTTCTGTTTCTGTTTTTATGTATTCTACGCATGTGAAACAGTGGGCTGCAACAATTGTATGAAAGGTGCTATAAAAATAAAGAATTATTCTTAAATTATTATTATTAAATGTAAACTATCTGCACTCATTTCCTGATGAAGCACATTTTTCTGTTTTAATCTACAAATTCAACATTTGCGCATATTGTCGGCCCAATACTGTTGCTGCACTGCAAAATATTTAAGTATGTTGGCTCATTCCTCAGTTTGTTCTAAAGTCTGAGGTTCAGACGGATCATTTTAAAATAAAATGAGTATATCAAGTAGTGCAAAAGCAAGTAAATATATACTGTACATATAAGTGATAATAAACTAAAGCCTCTGACTGCATCGTCTACAACCTGTGCAGCCGAGCACTTGTTGTTGGCACTAATTGTCTAATTTATTTATTTTCAAAGAAGAATCTTGCATGTATTTCAGCATACATATGCATTCATTGAGACTTTTTGTTTTTGGTCCAAGGTAGATGGTGCATGGGTTGCTCCATTTTTGATTCTCATCTATAAATTGCAACTGCTTAAATCACCTCAGCAAAATGGCTTATGCAATCTACTGAACATGCATTATGAGCATCCATTCTTCACTCCCATTTTGATCGAGCAAAACAAATCATAATGACATGGTCGAGTTTATTAAAGGATCTATAACATCTAAGTTATTTCAGAGCATATCCACATGCAGACCTTCTGCTGGCGTTCCCTCTCCCTGGTGTCCAGGAGGCAGTCCAGGGTGCGCCTCTGGGTAACCAGCCTCTCTGTCTGGTCCCTGAGCCCCCGCTGAGTGCTGCTCAGTAACTTGAGGAGTTGTCTGCTCTGAGCGGGGCTCAAGAACTGCGTGTGCTCAGATATAAAGTTCTGGATATCAAACGCGACGTCCTCTAACTTGAGGCGTGCTACTTTTAGTAGATTGCTCTCCATGTCCTGGAATAACAGAGGATAGCGTTCAATCGTGCTGAGTAAGCGCCTTACATTAATGGGTTTTGAATTCAGTCTATCTAAACTGTAAAATGTTTTTACTCTAGTTGGACTTGTGCGGAATACCTTGCTCTGCTGAATGACATGTTTCAGTGTGTCCAGATCGCATGTGTCCAACAAATCCATGTCCCACATCTCAGAGTTGTTTTGGATGCAGCCAGCGACTTCATCAAGATCACCGAGATGTTTCTGGTATGCTGACTCCAAAGTCACCTACAATCGAGTAGACAATAGTTAATCCTTCCGAGACAGCTGCCACATCAATGTTTTCCAATCAATAACCATAAACAACGAACGCTGACCTTTTCTCTTTCCATTGCCTGCACGAGAGAGTGACTCCTCTCTGCACACTTTTGGCAAATGGCGGTAAAATGTGGTTTTAAATCTCGAAACGATGAAGCCAGATCTTGGTGAATTTGTGTGGGGATGTTCTCATTAACAGAGTTTAAGAGCTGCTTGGCTTTCTCCAGATCTGCGGTAAGAACACCAGCCAGTCTAGAAAGTTGGGATTCAAGTGACTACAAAAAGAACAAAAAAGAGTTTAGTCAAAAAGTACTATATATATATAAATGTTAAAATGTTGTGCATATGATGATGACCATTGGATATTAATGCTGCAGATTACCAATTCAATATCTTTCCATTTTCTCACCTGACATTCCTCTAGCTGGATCTGTAATTCCTCCATGTCATTGCTCAAAGGTGCCTGGATTAAAAGGTCATTTCTGACATCGTCTAAAACATCAGCATGGTCCTGTAGTTTCCCAACACACTCCAGATAATCCTGGATGGAGTACAGCTGCAGAAAATGCATACATAGAACAAATATATGTAACGATTGCCATGTCAAAAACTAAGGTGGGGGGAAATCTTTACACTGGGGCGGGGAATTGAATTACCATATTGTTGACCTCCACAGTTTTACAGACATCTGTGTTGGCAGACATCTGAGTAGATGGTTGCTGACTGACTGTGGTTGAGTGGCAGAGATCGGAGTCCTCTTCTGCTGACTCCTTCAGCCTCCTTCTTGATGCTCTCCAGGCCGTGGCATCGGCCCTCCTGGGAATCGACCCCCAGGGCACTGCTCAGGGTCTCCATCACACCCTGGAGCACTGAAGGGTCTTGGCTCGAGGACACACTCTTAAGGACCTGCAGTAGTTGCAGCTGGATATTTGCAACATCTAACGTGTCTGTCTGTTCATGGACCTTTTCTCCCCGGGGTATCTCAGCTTGGTTTCCCATTTCTTCGCGGTTTGAACGGAGGGCATCTTGCTTCAGCAAATCCATGAGAAGGTCTGGACGACTGCTCTCCATAAGTCCATGGGCTGTGTCTCTCTCAGCGAAGCCGCCACTACCTGAGGGCTGTGGATTATTCTGGACCATAGTGGTAGCGCTTTTAATGTCTTGAACTCCTGCCGTTGGCGAGTCATCGACATTCGCCCCTTCTGAGCTCGTTTTGCACTGCTCATCTAAACCGGTCTTTACAGCATCAGAAATAAATGATTGAGCTGGAGCTGCATTATCAGATGTAATTGACTTGTGTGATAGGACATCAGTAACTACATGGGGATTGTTAACTGAATTATATAAATCTAATCTATTTCCATCTGGCAGGATATCTAATCCTAACCCTATTCCCATTTCAGTTTCACACCGCCCCGAGTCCGTGTCTGATGCTGAGGTTGGGTCTGAGCAGGAGACCCTTTCAGCAATGCTTGCACTGTCTTTGCTATTACTTGTCTCTACTGTCATTGTGTTTCTAGACACAGAGCTCTTCTCAACGTCATTGGGGACTTTAAAAACGTTGCCACGTTGCCTCTCTGGGGATATCGTACCATGAATCACCCCGCTGGATTCAATGTCATCTGCAGCACTGTCCTTTGAGCCTGATAGATTGTTGTTAGTCACTGCTGGCTCTGGAGAAACTCTGATGGGAGATGGACTTATATAGTCAGAATCTTCTACATCACAGCTGCTACGGTTGTCAGTGTTTGTGTTTACACTGATTACACTGGAAACAGCAGGTAATTGAGAAGAGTGGCTGAACGATTGTAGAGCTGTCGTCTCACAAACAAGCGCACCCTGGCTCTGACCACTTTGAGAGGACTCGGGCTCAATTGCAATACTGAAATCCCCTGCAGATCGAAGTGCTGGCGGCTGAGGTAATGTAATTCCACTACCATAATCTGTAACGCTTTTCTCATAGTTGCCATTGGCCCCAGGATCTGAGATAGCTGTATTCTCAAACAAATCCCTGGGTGATGAGTAATCTATAGACTGAGCTGGCTCACTGACCCAAGATGACTGAACAGCACTTAGCACACCCTCCAGTCTAGTTTCCCCCTCCTCCGACACGTCACTGTTTGACGAAGACATTCCTGAGTCACTCTGAACAGGACTAACTGTCGGATTTTCCACTTGGTCATGATATCCAACTCTGAGAAAATCATTATCTATCGGTAAGCGGACTGCTTCACAAGACTGATCGGTGGAAGTGGCATGTTCAATCGGGCTTTCTGGTTGAGTACTGCTGTCAGGGGTTCCATCACTCAGACCGGGTGAAGGTGATCGGGTTGGTTGAGCAGCAATTTGGATCACAGCACCAACGTCATTGGCCTTCTCTGTCAGCTGGCTACAGAGTACGACCTGTGTGTCGCAATCGTCAGTCTCTAGAGATGTGCTGTCAGTTTGATCAAAATACTCTTCGGTCACCGGATCCCATGAGCTGGGTGAGATCATCTGAGTGCAGGCAGACCCATGACTTATGAATGAGGGAGTTAAAGAATGTAGATAATTACTCATCTCTTCTACATTTCCTCCTAAACCCAATAAGGCATTCTCACTCTCAACGCCTTTGTTATCGATCTGCTCATTAGTGAGATGGTGCACCTTCCTGTCGGTTTCCTGCTGCAACGCGCTCTCAGCCTCATTCATATTGATGAATCCCAGACTTTGGTCATCAGAGAGGCGACGGCTGCACTTTTCTGCAGGGTAAATAGTGGCTTGGGGCATTGGGTCCGAGTTAAGGGTCTTCTCAACAAATTCATCACTAACTGATCCAGACTGCAATGCCTCACTGATACTAATGGTGCAACCAGACCTTGAGTCATGTACACCAGCCAACAGGTTCTGCTGTTCCATTATAGGCAAAGCAGTATCTGAGGATATGGATCCATTTGACACTGAGTGTTTTAGGATAGGCATTGTGTCCTCGTCATCCCCTACGACACCCATTTTTACATTTAGTGGCAAGGCAAGCAGCCCAAATACTGTGGTCTCATCAACTAGGCCATTATTGAGAGCTGCCTCCAGGTTGTAGCTTTTCCCAGAGGTGACATCCAAAACGCCCCCCTCCTCCACTTGGGCTTCCAGAAGATTCTCCCCCTGCCACAAGTCCTCAGCGCATAACAACTCTGTGGCCATGTCATCAGTGCCTCTTGATTCCCCACACAGGGAATCGGGCTTTAAGTGTGGTTGCGTTCGATGATAAGCATCGACTGCCAATGACATCGGACTTTCGGAGTCAAATACCCTCGAGGGTGAGCCAACACTTGTGCTTTTCACAGAACATGACGTGGGAAGGATCGAGTTATCTGGAGTTGTTGGACGATCCAGACCCCCTCTAACAGCCTCTCTGACTGCAACATCTAAACCATTTCCAGCGGTACTTAAACGTGTTTCACAGTAAGCAGCGTTTGTGCAATTTGTGTTCGTTTGAAGCAAAGCTGTCTCTGTTGCACCGGGCTGTCTGGTGTCCCGCGCAAAGTCGGCATCTAGCAAAGCTGTCTCTGTTGCACCGGGCAGCCTGGTGTCCCGCGCAAAGTCGTCATCTAGCAAAGCTGTCTCTGTTGCACCGGGCAGCCTGGTGTCCCGCGCAAAGTCGTCATCTAGCAAAGCTGTCTCTGTTGCACCGGGCTGTCTGGTGTCCCGCGCAAAGTCGTCATCTAGCAAAGCTGTCTCTGTTGCACCGGGCAGCCTGGTGTCCCGCGCAAAGTCGTCATCTAGCAAAGCTGTCTCTGTTGCACCGGGCAGCCTGGTGTCCCGCGCAAAGTCGTCATCTAGCAAAGCTGTCTCTGTTGCACCGGGCAGCCTGGTGTCCCGCGCAAAGTCGTCATCTAGCAAAGCTGTCTCTGTTGCACCGGGCAGCCTGGTGTCCCGCGCAAAGTCGTCATCTAGCAAAGCTGTCTCTGTTGCACCGGGCAGCCTGGTGTCCCGCGCAAAGTCGTCATCTAGCAAAGCTGTCTCTGTTGCACCGGGCAGCCTGGTGTCCCGCGCAAAGTCGTCATCTAGCAAAGCTTCCCCGACTGAATCGTGTTCTGGCACCTCGTCATTAGTGCAGATATTTTCATCAGAAATAAGCTCATCCTCACAGGGATGGACATCATGAGAAGTGAATTCCGGCTTGTTCCTCATTAATTCGTCTGTTTCCTTATTCATGAGCAGAGGTCTCTCTAAATCTACCCGTTCTGAAAGTTCGCCAACATTTGAAGTAGGATAAGCAAAATTCTGCTCCATGTTTTCAACGAAGTCTAAATCTTCAATGAAATGTTTTGCCATTTTCGACAACCGTCTATCGAGTATCAACAGCCTTTGTCCTGACTTCGGATCCATGTAACTGTTCATCATGAGGTAGGAGGTGAACAATTGCCTTGCCTCTGTGGGAGATGGGCTGTTAATATTCCTATCCCCAACGTCTAAACCATCTGTGGAATGATGGCACCCATCGACTGTAAGCTCTTTAAGCATAAGCCAAGACGAAAACTTTGCATTAAGCTGATCAACATCGGGAAACCCATCAGGAAATTCAATAGATTTCAACACCTCTGCTGTACGAATATCAATCAAACCATTTTGAGTGGCAGAAGTGATGTCCACTACCTCTGAATTTTCTGGTATGTAAAACGCTGCTATCTTTTGCCGATTACTGAGCAGTTTGCTGGTGAACTCGTTGGTTATGATTTGGCGCTCGCGTTGCAACAAGGTGGATTCAGTTAGGATTTCCCCAGAGTGAGGCAATATAAGTCCCATGAACTCCCTCTGTTTCCCAAGCACTATGAGTGTACTGCTGTAGCTCATCAAATCACACTGAACAGCTTCGTCTACCATCAGTCTCTCCCCATTTTGGAGGTTTACAATGCTGCTCATTTGTGTCTGTGGACTCAGAAGTGCCCTTTGATAATCCTGATCTATAAGGTCCTCTGATGCGGCTTCCTCGACAATTAAGTTTGAGCCCGTTTTGGGGTCAGCAGTCCCACCTACAACCGTCTGAGAAGTCGACAGCCCTAACATTGTCTCCCTGTCAATCAAACAATCATGAAAAGCCCTCATTATGCTAACATCGGTTCCAGTCAGCGCTATGTTTATATTTAGTCCCTTTAATATCGGCCCATCCTCCTCAAGAGATGCATCCTTCTGCGCAGGCTCTATAAGCGACACATCTTCAGCCGTTTTGGGATCAATAGTATCCTGGCAGGTGTTCTGCCTCTGAAGAACATTTACATAGACAGAAGCAGGAATCAAAGCGCACTGAAGTGCTCTCTCCAAGGTCAGTGTGTCCCCTGTGTAGCACGCCTTCAATCCACCACTGACCGGTTGGATCTCTATCATCTTGATGACCAGATGTCCCGGGATGCTCCCTTCCCTAACCGCTGCTATTTCAGAGAGGGCCACGGAAGAGAAATGTGGACTCTGCGTGTGCTTGCTTGCTTCATTCAGCTCTTGCAATTGGTCCAGTCCAGACTCATTAATCAGATCTTGTTTGACAGCGTCATCCAAGTCCTCACACACATGGAGCTCAGACTGAAAGAGGTCAGAGGTCATAGGCTGGGCCTCTGGGAAAGTGACCTCAGTCATCTGATTAATCAGGCCACTCTGAAGCTTCCCAAGCTCACAAATGCCATTAATGGATTTACAATCCTATGGAAAATGAAAATATGACACGATTATTGAATTGGCTGCAAACAGGATTTCAATATCAAAATCTGAATTATCTATGTGAAAGGTGAAATTCTAATTCAACACTATTCAAAAGCAAGGCAAAACGTACTCACCACCACACACATGTATGTTAAGAGATCACGTGCACAGGTGCAAGACTTCATTAGGGTTGTGACAGCAGAACGAGGTACAATACATTGAAAGCTAACATGCATCTGTGAATGCAATATCCAGCATCTTGCAAAAAAGAGGGCAAGTTAGACACATCACATAAAGAGTGAAAGATAATTGAAGCGCGGCTTCACTCTCGACTGTGAAATGTGAAATTGGGTGGTATAGGCACTAGCATGTTTACAGCATATTCAGATTTTCTGGCTTGATATCCTGTTGTTTTCAAAATAAAGGTTCATAGTGAACCTCGAAAATTTATATTGAGTGACACAAGAGAAAACCTCTCACACCGTGCTAGAAATAAGAATAGAGGAAAAAGGTTAGTCATGCAATTGCATACTCGTGGCACTTGGTTTTTTTACCACAATGTAAGGCACAAACACAATCCACCCAATTGAAGAGATGGCCCAGTATCCAACCTGCTCTGCAGAGGACGTCTGATCAGCACAGTGTTGGGAGAGATCACTGTAGGCCTGATTGAGCACATTCAGCTGCTCCTGGGCCTTCTCCTTTTCCTCCTCTGTCATTCTGCAGGACACAACACAAAGTATGAGTCTTTGGGCTTTAACAGCGGGACAGGTCTTATGAGTCTTGGGCATAATGGCCTCACTTACTTGTCACTGTGTTTGTTCAGCATCATTTGTGTGGCCCTGAGGGCTTCTGCTATTTGTTCCTTCTTAGCTACCATCTCCTCCACTGACACCTAGAATAGAAATAATTCATGTATTGATACTTTATATACAATAAATTTACTTCTCATTTTCTTTGAAGCTTTTTAATCTAGTGAATATATATACTGCAGTGACACACAGGCACACACACATACAGGAATTGTTTTGATTTACTATAATTACAGAATCATACTATAGTTACGGTCAAACACGAACATTTTATATGTGGGGAA
>CABFOT010081161.1:0-10003 GCA_900660305.1 Cetomimus sp. NI1144 | reverse complement strand
AAATGGAGCACCATCAGAGTAAGAGTTAAAGGGTAATTCTGGATATTTTCAACCTGGGACTTGCCCCTAGTTTTTACCACCACCACGACGGCACCTTAACAGAACTCCAGTTTGCGGGAGCGTTGTTCTCCGATACACACTCAAGGGTCAAAGCAATGTCCAACAGTTAAACCCAGAAAACATTTAAACACTTCCTTTCAACACAATAATATCCACACTGCAATGGGACCCAGCTATATCAGATTTCTGATTATCCATGGCCTGAAATGTGCATATATTGCAGTATTATATATGTTATTTTAACTAGTTGTCAAGTAGACTGCTCAAGTACTCTGTTGCTGCATTTATCTCGTAAAGATTTTTTTTTTAAAAAGGCAAAAACATTTGTCTGCCTTCGTTGTCATTTCAGGTGGGATATGTGGGAATATACTCAACCGTACTTACGAAACACAACTAATATCGATAGATTTTAAATTCATACATACAAATTATATTGGACATGGGAATTTCAACAAGTAAGATACTTAAACAATGCTTTCGATTGATTGATTGATTGACAGCTTTATTGATAGTCATAGTATTGATAGTATATATATATATTGTATATATTCGATCTGAAACAACGGAATCCTGTCCGACTCTCGATATGTTAATGTGGCAGAAAAATGGCAGCCAGCAGTCAACACGCGTGTGAGCAATGCTAAAAAACATCGAATGGGCTATTATAGCTGGAATGTCATAATTGTTAAATCAGAGGCATTTAAATATGTGTTAACTGCAAGGTGACAGTTGTGTTGAGAGGATTTGTTTTAATGGCCTTTTGCCTACTGTTGGATTGTTTTGGCCCGCTTGGTGTGTATTGCAGAGCAGTGCTCCGGCGAACTGGAGGTTATGCAAGGCTCTGCATTGAAATTATTACATTTGGAGCAATCAATTGGCATGATGGCAAAAACTAGAAAAACACAGCCCCAGTTGAAAATAACCAAAACTATCATTTAACTATGGGGGGAAACATAAACATGACTTTCCAGATAATGAGTTTGCAGCTTTTCTGACTTGCACTGTTTACCAGCATCTCCTGATTCCATGTTCTTATGAGGACATCTCGTGTGGACGGAGGACTCCTTGGTAGTGATCAATCAGATAGCCATCACAAAATGCAAGCTACTCCTTTAAAGAGCGGCAAAGCCCAAATGACAACAAGTAAGCCGCTCCAAACTTGGTGAAACATTTATTCTTTCTTCACTTATTCATTGACAAAGCAACAGCGCTACAGCTACAAACGGAGCATGTAGAGTATAAAACAGCAAATCAAACATGACTGGATGGAGTATATCACCAGAAGAACCACAGAATAATTGAAATTGAACAATACATTTATTTGTTAATATCAAGAATGCCTGCTTAAAATTTAACAGAAAAAGCTATATCGTATCCCTAGCACTGAAATAAACAACTAAGAATGTCATATAAGTATTGGTAACATCGTCTTCATGAGTTCCGATATTTCTGGATCACCGTTTTCACAAAACTGGACACCTGCGGGGAAAAAATTCGAATAATTAGGGCGATGACTTGCTAAACAGTAGAGGAATAAGACTGGCTGAAATGAGTACCTATGTCATATAGATCTGAACTCATTGGAATTACTTCAATTTTAGAAACTACTGAGCCACACGTGGCAGGCTTACTGTCATCTGGATGACAGTAAGCCTGATGATGATGGCACAGCACATGATAGGAAAAGGTATCAAATGTCCTTTCATGTCATTAAACGTGCAGCACAAAGAAAATATCTACTTGGCATAAATAAAACAAATGTTTTATTGTATTTTCACAATACAGATTTGCTTACGCTTCGACCTTTCATCAGCTATCAGAAACATCTATAGCCATCGTAATCTTGTCAAAATTAACATACATACCTTTTAATGACGGGACAAGACGGGAGTACGATTCTCTTCTTAGAAATACTTAGTACGGTTGAGAGCTCTCTGCGCCAGCTGGCCACTCTCGTCGGTTATTTTCTCCCAGTCCGTTTGACCCACCACGAAGCCGATAGCACGCTTTCGGTCTGCATCCTTCTGCTCTTCAAGATCAGCCCATCGAACCTTTAACAAGAATGAGAAAGTCCAGGATGTGTCATGAGCAGGATATGGAAAAATAGGCAGAATTTTGTCTAAATGTTGTCAACATTATTAGAAAAAGACATAATTTGTGTAGCAATCTCATTACAGACTGAAAAATAAACTTTGAGCACTAGGCATATGATATACAATTTTTTGTGTTACCTCACTGGCAAGCAAATAGATTTTAAGATTACTTAAGAGTTTTGTAGTGTGGCATGACAATTTACCCTTTTCTTTCCCGGTTCCGACATGCGTGTGGCATAGTCATCTGGCAGCTGAAGGTAGTCCTCCATGCCTGCCAAGCCTTCGCTGTCACGTTTCCTCTTCCCACCAGCCACCAGGCCATCCAACTTGTCTGTATAAAAGGAAAAATGCTGTCCACGTCACCTCTGCCCCCACATCAAAAGATACGTTTTCAACCATAACTTATCCAGGGAAAGTCGACTGAAGGTACACGCTCGACTTCAGCAAGCATGACCACAGCCGATGGAAGGGCATTTTCCAAAATCTGTTCATCATTCTAACATGCGTCCACGCATAAGTCATGATTTCACCATTTAAACTGGAATTGTTTGAGAATTGCCATCACTTTTCAAAAGTGGGTTCAATTAGAACACAATTAGAGTTAAATTTAGAAGCATGTCTCAATCTACATTCACGACATGAAAATTAGCTTTGAATAGCAATTAATAAATCCCAAAGCTCATTTTTGTTGTCCACACATTCTCCATTTTGACTATTTTATATAGTGATTATATAATGACACCCTTTCTGTCATCTTATATTGCGTATTAAGCAGATGGAGAGAAAGTGACCGACAACAGTGATTCACCATGTGATAAATTGATGGACATTAGTCATGATCAACATCACTCATATATTTACACAGCATAAATTACATAAACATTTGATGGCTGTAGAACAAATGATACGTTTTTTACTACTGAATAATCATTTGGTGCAGCTGTATAACCTTGTATTCTCTGCATCCAATTGCAATGTCATCAACATCATGTCTGAAATGTAACTCAAACCAATATATGGAGGGCAATAAAATGCATTCAAAAGCAAAAATAAGTAAAGCTGAAAGAATCCTCTATTAAAAAGGGAGCGGTCAAATATAAAATTAGGTAAAGCTGAAGGAGTCCTCTATATTTTGTAATTACAAAATTACAGTTATATTAAAAAGGGAGCAATCAAAGTCATAAAATAGGAAAGTCCACCAAGAAAAGGGATACCTACCAAGTTTAGCCTCAGAAGTGTCCATCTCCCATTTGCTTTTTGGAATGTAACCCTATATTATACAGAGAAACACTGCAACAGTTAAACCTCTGAGGGGCAGAGATATGAGAGAGGGAGAGAAAGAACGGGGGGAAGGGGTTGGCTGAAAAGAGAGGACATTGCTTTAGCAGAGGTTAAAAGAACAAACAACAACGACAAGAGCAGGAATGATACTGCATGAGGAATTATGTAGTACAGACATATTTATGTTACATACTGGAATGCAAACATTTTTGATGCGATGACATCCTGTAAACTGAGAGAAACGTATGGTTTCAGACTAAGCCTGGCTTAGCCTGATTGACAACAAGCAAGAGAAACTTAAGTATTGTCAACAGTTGTGCTCTGTTAAACCATGCCTATTGTGAACTAATGATGATATGCGATTGATTTCCAGTTATTTTTATCAAATCTTTCCCTTTCCAGACATGGTTATAAAATAATACCTAAAGCCTGTTTTATGCTTCTGCGTAGCTACATGTAATATACATGCAGTGTTACGCAGGAAGAGGTTTTATGGGTAGGCATAGGTTGCAGAGGCTCGCAGAGGAGCCGACACGCAGTCCCTGAGCATAAAAACAAGTTGATCGATTGATCCCGTCAGACAGGAAGTAGGCCAAACTTCCTGTGGGGAATGCAAATATAAAGTCTCGTGGTCAAGTTCTAATGGAAAAACGTAGAAAATGGAGCAAATCTATACTCAAATTTGATAAACTTTGATGTTTTCTCATGTTCGCTTCTGTTGACATTTTTTCACACATTTGTTATTGGTTCCCTATTCGTTTAAACCTTCACTGGAGGTGAAAACAGATTTTAGTTTATGGATTTCTTTGTTTTCAGTCCATTGTGCTTGACTAAACCACACTACACGCGACACTGCCCCCTAGTGGACACACAACAAATCCATTCAAGTATAACAACAAACAGCCATCTGAACATATAACTGTCTCCAAACGACAACGGCTTGCGTGCTGACGGAGCATAACTGAGCCTTAACAAAATAAAGCATAAAGGCACTTGGGCCCCATCCTTTGCATTTATCATTGCTGGGAGAAACTATAAAATATCAGTACCAAGTGATCTGAAATATGTTTCAGGGTCAATCATTTGTGACATTATTATATGTACTTCACAGATTTGGCATCAACAAAACTTGGCTAGCTAACAGCAAATTGCTGACAATCCATAGCACTACCAGCTGATCATTAAGTATACACTGATGTACGTTTTGGATACATTAACCAATTTACCATTATGCTAGCTAGGAGCTGGTGGGAATTATAGAGGTAAATTATCAACTATATCCCTGCTGGCAACATTCATTGCTGGGATAAATTCAAATGTATGTCCCAATAGATTAATATTTTTTTCTTCAAATGTATAACTTCATTAACTTTGCCCTGCCATTGAAATTAGATATATTTGAATTAAATTAAACCTTGCAGAAAGAAATATTTGTTCATAGCCAGCAACCGCTCAGTAGCCAATTCCTTAGGTAGACCAGCATTCATCAAAGGATCGCTTCTACAGACTTGCAGGGACAATGGTTTGCTGTATAGAGTAGATGAAGAGGTATTGATTCAATCTTATGCCGCTTATCCAGTCAGGCTTAACAGATTGCGTGTAGCGTCGCAATGAGCGGGCTGCTGTGCGCTCATTCGCTTCTTTCGGTTTGTGTTTCCATTTGTCGGGCTGATAAAACTAGATATAAGATAACAACCATCTACTCTGCCATTCCTCTAAAATAAAGTAAGCTCGGTAGAGCGCAGACATCCACCAAGAAAACCATCCAACTTATATAGATTTCCCATATCACATGCTTATTTTTTTCAGTACTGTGCGAGTCAACATCCATATGGGAGTAAAACAAGGGAATTCAGGGCACATTTGAGCTAAAACAATGGCGTCAGATCGAGCCTCCCGACTCCCGTGAATAAACATTTAATCTAGCCATTTTAGAACCGATATAAATAACGATTTAGCAACTGCATGACCTAAATGTTTTTAGAGAGTAACCTTGAAGGGCTGTTCGGGTAAATGGACTGCATTTTATATAGCGCTTTTCTAGTCACTCTGACCACTCAAAGCGCTTTACGCTGCACGTCAAACATTCACACACACATTCATACACTGATGGAGGAGCTGCTTTGCAAGGTGCTATATGCACATCAGGAGAGGTTGACGGTTTGGGGATTCAGTGTCTTGCTCAAGGACACTGACAAATTTGGAGGAGCTGGGGATCGAACCCGGAACCTTCCGATTACAAGACGACCACTCTACCTCAAGAGCTATGCTGTTCCGGGTACTTACTCCGGGAGAACCAGGGAGTAACTTTCTCAGCGTGGTCGCCTGTTCTTGGCCTGAACTGGGGTGAAGCCTGGAGGAGTACTGAGCTGTAACTACGCTACAGGTCCACTAGATGTCACTGTGAACTCCATTCACCAAAAGCAGGCAGCTGTTTCAACACGGTTGTCTAACCGTGCAGGCGAAGTAAGGTTGAGCCCAGTTTGCAAATGTACCAGGCCAAACTATGCTCTTGTGGAAACGCCCGGGAGTTTGGCCTGATTGAGCTCAGCCTGACCAGGCCCGACTGTGGAAAAGCCCCATTTGACTGCCCAAAATGTGTAAATAAGGTGACCGTGAGTGGTATTATTATTGGTTCCAAATGCCCAGTTCCAGTATGTTGGAAATTATGTCTGAGGTTTACTGTAAATGCCACGGCAAACAAATAAGTATCCATTCAGTGCCAGCTAAAGTGGAAGCCTTAATATCAGCGTACTACATGCTGGCATGTAGCTCCATTAATTAATTACATCAGCAAACAAATTATTTATTTCATGCCACTCAAACCAAGACTTTGCACTGCATTCCTTCTTGTATCTGGTATGCCTTTTTAACCTACAAGCCAATTTAATCAAGATAATTTGCTCTCGCATTTAAAAAAAAAAAAAGGAGATAGAAAATATTGAAATTGTTATTTATTTAGGTATTCAGATTAGTCAGCTACTACCACTGTAACCAATACATTTTCAGTAGGAAACTAAGTAACATGTTTGTCACCATGGGACAGGTTTCATGAGCAACACATGGTGACCATTCCAAGACCTCAACGATGTAGACATACATGCTTAAAGTCAGCATGTGAATTAAATATTGTACATTGCTATATGGAAGACTAATGCGCCATTCATTCAATTCAATACAATTAACTCCGCAGTATTGTATAATCGAGACTTCCCAAAATTGTCCCATGTGAAGGACCCCCACATCGATATGCTCAAGACCAGAGATGCTCCATTCTATAAAGGCTTAGTCCACCACATCTTTAATTTGTGTCGTCTCGCTACACGGCGGCTCTAGAGATAACAGTGAGTGAAACATAATCAATTTACTTATATTAAATGAAATAACAGCTAAACTTGAACTAATTGTTATCTTGTTACAGCTCCCCTAAAACACCCTCAAGGTCCCATGGGCTATCCAGTTTTTCCTAGTTTCAGAAAACCTGGCAAAACCTCCAACAGTACAGCAACAACAGTGTCTGTACCGAGTCGCAGCATCTCAGTGTGTCTTTTAGGGGAATCTGGAAAATTTGTGTGATTTTAGAGGTGATCAATCCCTTTTTAGTGAACTCCTTAAAAGTATGTGTAGTTCACATGCTCACAATGTTTAAAACAGGTTGATTTAAAGCTACTATGTGGCATCTGGCTGGCACATCACATTTGAGAATCTATGGAAGAAGCTAGGAGATGCTGCCTTTGTTAATTAAAGCTATGGAACACTTTACAGCAGTTAAGGGCCAGTGGTTTCAGGCATCCGGTGAAGGGGGACCGTGCCTCCAGACCAAGTCTGGCAGTAATGTTTTTATGTTTTCTATGCATTTGCTGTTTTATGTATTCTCTGCTGTGAATCAGTTTGGGCTGCAACAATTGTATGAAAGGTGCTATACAAATAAAGAATTATTATTATGACTGTCTGAATATCAGTTCCATCCTTTTCTTGTAATTGTTTCTTGATCTCTTGAGCAAAAGTCTATTTGAGATGTCAAGGACAATTAAAAACAAAAAGGAAAAGTTTAACTTTGTATACACTAAAACAACAGCCATCTTCACTCTGTGGCAAGTGGCATAACATACTCTGCATGGGGTTTAGTAAGAAGTGTATGAGATCATTTGGAGGCTGCGAGAGGTAGAGTTGAGTGGAGAAGGAGGAGTATTTTGCATACGATTATCGGCAACCCCCAGATACTGAGGACGCTACAATAAGAGAAGTATGAGGTAATCCACTTTGTTTGTCAGGTCCTGACATAAATGCAGTATACAAGTTACCACAGTTTCTGTGTAAGAATGCAGCAATATTGGTGATACATATCAGGTCCACATCAGGACAACATATAATCTTTCCATTTCAAGTCAAGAGCCACACTTAACATGCCAGACATCAAAGCAAAGGGACATTAGTAAGCTATGATTTACCGGCTAATTCAAAAAAGTGCATTTGAGTTATATAGCCCGTTACCACAAACATGTCTCAAAGGACTTTACAGAAAATGACAGTCTAGATCTCACAGACGGTCTACGTTTATATTGTTCAGTAAAAATGATGGATTAGATCTTTTTCAGTGACTGCCAATACCATAGTCTGAATGTGCATTAGCCTGCTCAGAATTGGTTTAAGCAGTGAAAAAAAAAGCTGCATCACTAAATAATGTTTAAGGATTGTATGTTACTCTTTTGCAATGTTCAAAACCATTAGAGATCTTTCTAAAAACAGTTTTTTTTTTATTAATCAGCATAAAATTAATATTAACACATATTAATTCAAACAGAATAAAACATCATGCTTAATGGATTAATTATTACCCATTAAGAATTATCATTTATTCATGTTTTGGGTGAAGCTACATTCACAAAGATTTTTTTTTAGGCCATCCTAGATAAAAAATAATGTCATGGACAAATTATTTTGTTCTTTCAAAATCATCTCGTACTGAAAGGCGCTCACTCTTCCAGTGAGTGATGAAAACAGGGATGTTCCAATACCATTCTTCCTTCCCGATACCTGAACTTAACCCCCTTTCCATTAGAGTGGTACGGCCCAGCTCAAATTTAAAAGCGATCCGTGACGAACCGTGATTCCAGCATAAATGAAGTCAAATTTCTGAAGTCAACCCTTCAAGAACTGAGGGATCAAATCAACGATTATGCTGAATTTCCTGTGCACAAGCCAACTTGAAGTAACAAGGTATATAATTGTCAAATTAACTCATGTGATATTTTATTACTCATTACTGTGTATTAATTGGGCCTGCTTAAGGACAAGTGAATACAATTTTAAAGACGTTAATCACATGGCACAATCTGACATATAATAAATGCAAAATACAGATGAAATCACACAATGCAGGGTTTAAGAGCCCTGTTCATGCAAAAAAGGCCCACAAAGGGCAACATTAGAAATGACGCTATTGCTAGGCTGTCTTACAGGTATTTGGTGCCATATGGTTTGGCTAGAAGCCTAGAACCGTGTCAAGTGAATCAGTAATGTGTAATGTTCTTCAACACTAATATAATCTAAAAGTGTCAAGGGCAAATAAAGGCAAGCTGCTCTTATTTCACTTGTGGAAATATTTGACTTTCCTATAAATAATTTCATTTCACTTCACAATTAAAAATCCAGTCAGTTTTTGAGTATCATGTTGGTATGAGAGGGACACAGTGAATAAACAATTTTCCTTTATAACATTACTAATTATAGTCACATTTTATCATGGAAACATACCGTAATTTCAGGACAATAAGCCGCTACTTTTTTCTCATGCTTTGAACCCTGCAGCCTAAACAACGATGCGGCTATAGATTTTCCTCTGGCTTCGCCCTGCCCAGGCATAGTTCACCATCTTTCGGGTCCTATCACACACGCTCATGCTCCACCTCCCCGACGGTGCGGGAGAGACTGGTCGGTGGGTTGCCGACATCACCGCAAACCCCTGACGCCTGTTGTACGTGAGCCGGATTCCTCCGAGTGTACATATCTCATGTTACAACGTGAACATCTGCGGCTTATAGACGTATATATATATTTTTTTTAAAGGTTCTAAATTTAGTTGGTGCAGCTTATATTCAGGTGAGCTCATTAGTCCGGAAATTACGGTGTACACATTATATATAATTATGCTATCTTCTTCACCATCTATCTGTTTGTTGTAAATCATTTATGATAAAAGAGCAAATTAAATTATAACATGTACAAAACCGTCTTGTCCTTGTCTCTGTTAAGTGTTCATTTTTCAAAGAAAGGTACTTTGGCATGTATATGTGGAAAAATAAATGGTCAGCTCTTTCTCCGATTGCTCTTTGCACTTCTTGATCAATGTAGATTCGTTCCACAAGGCAGAGAGGCGTCAACATCACCGGCGACGAATCACTAAGCGTAATCTAAGAAAAAAAGAAACACTGGTTAGAAATATTTCCTCTGATTCATGGAAAAGTGTCAGGTTATAATGAGCAGAACAGTGTGTTAGTAAACTTGCTCTAAGAAGAAAGATGAATGCACAAACCTTAATCATCCTTGATAACTATAATAAATCATAG
>CABFOT010081146.1:0-11259 GCA_900660305.1 Cetomimus sp. NI1144 | reverse complement strand
GCACGGGGATGGCAATAACCTCGTGCACTCCACTAAAGTTGATTTGGAAAAAGCCTACAGCAACTGTGCACATCGCTACACTTTCATATCTCAATTTTCTGTAGACCTGGAGCAAGTTTTAAGTTTAAGTTTATTGTATTTGTCACACACATGCACAGAGCACCACACACAAGGTGAAATTATTCCACTGCTTTTAACCCATCTCGGATCCCCACCAGATACACACACATGCACAGGCACACGCTGGGGGGTCCGGAGCAGGGGGCGGCCATATACAGCGCCCGGGGAGCAATTTTAGGGGTTAAGTGCCTTGCTCAAGGGCACAACGGCAGGATCTGGTACCTGATGCTGACTCCAACAACCTTTCAGTTGCCAGATCACATTTTTGCCAGAATTTTTTTTTTCCCTTCCGGCTCGGGAATCGATCCGGCAACCTTCCGGTTGCAAACCCGCTTCTCTACCTCAGGACTACCTGCCGCCCCCACATGGAGCCATTTAAATGGAAACAGTCACAGTTTTCTGAGCAAAGTTGATTAAAGTAAATACAGAATTGAGGCAGATGCAAGCATTTTAAAGCGACAGAAAAGATGTCAAGGACAGGTTTTTGTTTTATTTCGGGGAGGAAGGCGAAGCCGGGCTGTGCCTTTTTGAAGTGAGCCTGTCTGACATCATGAACAGGCCCAAGTCTGGGTTCATCACTGAGCAGTCAAGACTCGTTACGCTCTCACCAAAGCATGCTCACATCACTGAAACCTTCAGGAATACTGCTGGAGTGGGAGGATACAGGCTGGAACTCATTCATAAGAACACACATACGTACACACACACACACACACACACACACACACAGTCACACACACTTAATTGCCAGTCCACTGAAATCAAAAGACCTTGCCAAGGCATCAGTCTGATCTTTTGCATTCATGCAGCACAGGGAAACGCAAAGCTTCTCGCCAGGTTTAGGTTATGGTGGCAATGTGTTGGAAACATGTGTTTTAGCTGCTGCGTGTTTGTGTGTGTGTGCAACTACTGAATGTTTGTGTGCACTCTGGTTTACGGCAGAAGTGTATTTGAGCTTTTGAAGAGGTTTTCAATTGAAGGACGTAGCTAAGTTGAGGGTAGCGCACATATTTGTGCCGATAGAGATATTTTTAACTTTTTCTTGCAATGTGGAATAAAAAAAAAGGTGTTCAGAGCCACTGAGTAACATCTCTATGTATTTATACAGTGGAACTGGGGGATGGATAAGAAGATGATAGTACATGCGAGGCTTGCGATATATTTTTTACACTGGTAGCGATTCTCTTCTGAACACTGTTTACACCGGTATTACCAACTTTCACCACTAGAGGGTCTTGTAGGCTTCCTTTTGAGATGTCTTCACCACATATCTGCATTGAGTTCTAGCTTTCGGTATCTAAACATCTTCTCTGTGGTGGCTCAAACTGTCACCCTCTATCCCAGAGGGACATGCATACTGTCATACTGGATATAATAACAGCAACTAGCCACATGTTGTTTCGCGCTATGCTATTCGTTCTGACACAAACTGTATTACAATATCATTGATAAAGTGTCCAGCACAACATTTAGCTAATATTTTATTCACTTAATTTAACATTCAATATGTACTTTTTAGTTTGTTATTCCCTTCAAAATATGGCTCTGATGGTGGGGAGAAAACTGGTGAGACCGACCCCTGCAAAAAAAAACCTAGTGCATGCTTATTTGTATAAATAACTATAGTTCAGTTATTTGTCTTTATTTGCATTTACCCTTCTTTATCACCTGGTAGGTGTGAGCTGTACATTACGAATAACATTATGAATGTGCTAATGGTTCCCAGGCAAAACGCATGCACGCACACCTCCAGCCCACAGGAGGCTTGTGATCATTGTTTAACATCTGCGTTATTGCCTTTACACTTATTCTTACCTAATTAGCGCTGCACACAGGCTGGCACCTCTGTGTCTCTGCTGCTGGGTATTTATTGGCTTGACTGGTTGCACTCCCTGTGTAGAGCGCACAGATGTGCAGGAGAGCGGCTTTCTATGTTTCCACACACAATGTCTCGCTCATTCCTCCAATGGCCAACTCCCACGCTAAAGCACAACTCTGGTCATTTTTCCATCTTTTCCATCTTACCAATTGATCTCATCAATCGCTTCACTGTAGACCTACTTACGTCTTGCTTGCCAAGGTGTCGCTCTCCTTCGCCCTTTAGGGTCGATGAACTGTCCAATAATCAACAGCAAAGCAAGCAAAGCGTGACTTGTTCAACACATGAGTGATGCTCACTAGGCTTGCCGCGGTGTTCGGTGGCGGTCGGTCCTCGTGTCAACACTGGTGGTGTCTTCTCCCCACCATCAAACCTGTTATTGTCAGTGGAATAAAACTAAAAAGTGCATATTGTATGCCAACATTATTGAGTGAATGAAGTATAAATTATATAATGTAATGTTGTGCTGGTCACTGATCAATGAGCATGTAAAACAGTTTGTGTCGGTACATATAGCATAGCACGATCCAACATGTTGTCCAGTGCAGTACGCTATATTTGTCCCTCTGGTGTTGCCTTACGGAGTATAGCTCACTTCCGGGATGCTCTTCAAAAGAAAGGAATAAGTTGCTTCTCAACCTACATATATCGTGCACAGCCCTCTCTCTTTCTCCCCCTCTGCCTTTTATTCTGAATGCGTGCTAGCGGAAGGGAAGCGACTGTGAGGTAACTTTACCTTTAGTGTTAGCTCCCGGCTCACTAAAGCTGGGTTTTGGGAAAACTACAGGCTTTATTGGAACATTGATGGAAACATCATCATTATATTAAGACCAGGGATAGAGAGTGAAAGTTCGAACCACCATGGAGAAGACGTTTGTAGAATGTCATAACACACAATGAAGGTCTTGTTGCGGTCTGCATGCTAGCCATGAAGAGATGGGGTCTCGCGGACAGTGCCTCCTGACTGTCGGCTTATAGTCACCAGTTGCCCCAGACAGCGTGGTTTGATAAACCTGGCCAATGACACATTGGCCTAGCTTGCCTCAACGGAGCTGCAGGTCTAAAGACGTATGCCAGAAGAAGAACAGTGAAGGTAAAGAGATGCTGATGCATCTAGAAATTAAGCTTACGAGACCCTCTAGTGGCAAAAGCTGGTGACGCCGGTGTTGACGGTGCTCTGATGAGACTTGCCACCGGTGTGAAAATTACACCACCGTAACAAACCTAATGCTCACTTTGTAATGATGCATATATGTATATATTTAAGTTGCAGTTTATCCATGACCTGATGACTTTTAATATTTATTTTGCACTATACTTTACATAGCAGTAGATGTAGTAAACTAGGAAATACTAAAGCAATGGTCACGGTAGCATCGAAACTGTACATGCATGTCATTTGCATCTTTTTACCGACATGTCTCATTACGGAGCGATCAATGTGTTGAAAAATATTTGCTTTGGATGCTTTTGGAGTCACTTAGTTTATTTTTGAGTGTTCATTGGACTGTATTGGAGATGCAGGTAGCTGAGAACGCACCGTTTGTCGTTGAACGAACTACGGAGTGCCGACTCAACACTGTCAGGCACTGTAGCCGTGAAGAGGGACTGCAACCCATAAAATGCATAATTTCAATCGGTGATTGGATTGGTAATCGACCAATCACAACATTGAACTAATCGGTCAAAGATTGACTGCCCTCATCAGCATCCGCACTGCCAGCTGAAATCTGTGAGAAGGCAAGGAAAGCTGCACATAAATGGGGGAGTGTGCAGCAAGCATGATCATCTTGTCAAATACAGGGAGGGAGTTTGACCAAAATTCCAGTAAGGTTGTGTGAAAATTCACAACCATGTTGAATGTTCACAATAGTTGAGCTCTATCTTGCTTTTATCTTAATTAAATACCACTCAATAAACCAAAGTCACCACCTAATAATAAATACATGTAAAGATTATTTTCTCAGGTACTGCGAGTCGTATTTGATGGCAGGAGCTATACTTTAAGGGCCCACTTCTCCCCTGTCGTCATTCAAACTGTGAGGGCATACTGAGCTTACATCCTGTGAAAGACAGATGGGTAGTAAGCACAGTGAAGCACTTTAATATCTTACCATTACTGCCTTGGAGCGATAATAAGGTTGCTCTACAGTTACACTGATATCTTTAGAATGAGGCTAGAAATCATGAGCTTGGAATTGGTAACTTTAATAATGATTGAGCCATCTGCATATTCATGATCTTTAAATGTTACTTTGGAGTTAAATATATGAAAAGGATAGAAACAAAATGTTTTTTCTCCAGATGGTATGTCAAATGTTTGATGCTCAGTATCTCAGAACTGCAGTCTACACAGACAGAACTTTTTGAGTCGATACTTTTAGCTCATTTTTTTTATTTAATCCTAAAATACCAGTATACATTTACTGTCGGTTGCAGCTTGAGATCGAGTTTCGTTTAAAAAAAAAAAAACTGCTCCAGACCGTATGTCCAGATAGACGGCAGTGGAGGATCTCATGGGCAAGGCACTCTGGGAAGGTGGAGGTGTAATTTCAGATGCCAGCTAACTGAGCCGGGCGGCAGTTATATGAGCTCGGCCCTCAGAAGGAGGAGCGCTGGAGTCATCAGGACCAGCTGTGACCCTCACTCCTGGGTGTCTGTGTGTGTGTGTGTGAGTGCTCAGAGGACAAGACGCCTCATGAGAAACACATGGACGTCGGCGGTAATTAGCTTGTTTCTCCAGGTTATAAACTTCCTGAGAAATGCCGCTCAGGCACGCGAATGTGGGATGCCGTTTTGTTGATTTATTGTGCTGTGCCCCTTATGTTGGGTCTTTGAAAACAGGATGTGGGATGTTTGAGCAGTAAGTGGCGCGGCTTTTGTAGTAGTGCTGTACGCATGTTCCCAGATTATAGAGGGTTTAAACTGTCTGAAAATGGCTGATGAGATGGGAGATGAGATGTTCTCTGTTCTCTGAGCAGTCAAACAAACACAATAGTCTGTTATAGACTTCAAAAATAGAGTGACATCAGCCATGCCCAAATAGGGATATCCTGTTTCTTTATGGGAAATCAATTTTTTTTTAATTTTTTACATGAACATCCTTTTTAATGTAATATTTTTTTAACCTACGTATACTGTGTGTATATATATATGTGTCACTGGATCTATTGATTTCTTTTAGGGTTGTCCCGATACCGATACTGCTGAAAGTGTGGTATCAGATATTGTTCATGCGAGGCAGATACTGCTCTGTTACCGATATCGGTACCGATATCAGACAGACAGAGAGAGACACACGATAATAATTACCAATAGTATCGGTCACTCACTCACTCACTCACTCACTCACTCACTCACTCACTCACTCACTCACTCACTCACTCACTCACTCACTCACTCACACACATACATTTGCGAGCAGCTATAGCAGCCTTTCCAAGCTTGTGCAATCAACTGTGTATATCTGGGATCTGTATTGGGTTAAATGCAGAGCAAACATTTCACATGTGCAGTGCTCTGTGCATGTGATTGACAATTAAACAACTAATACATAAATTAGCATACATCTTCGTAACACACATTTTTTTATTTAGCAATTTGTATTTATGGGGGCTACAGCAAAACCAGTTTCCTACTGGGAATTCCAAGATAGGTGGCCGTTCAAGCATCATAGTTCCCGCTAGGAGGGGGTAAACTCCCAGTTCCCAGGTGTCTTGAAGGCACCCTCAGTCGGCTGCTTATGTAGAGAGAGAGAGGGAGTCCCGCCACCAACGTGACGCAATGATGTTCGCCCAAACGTTTACCTCGTTGTTTGCAACATTACTTTGACTTGAAAACGATTACATAAATCAACAGATCCAGTGCCGTTAGAGAGAAATACACAGAGGTAAAAATGTACAGGGTTTAGGAAGCCTGCGTTAAATGCAGATTGACGGGGACGATTCCAATGTATTTTCCCCATAGAGAAAAAGCTACGCAACCAGACGTCCATATTAATATGACCATCACATGAAAGCCTGTGATAAGGGAAACTCCTGTCTTCACAAAACATATAATTTGGTGATTGTGTAAACCTGTGTGGCTGTATGGTTGAACATTTGCGTTTAGGTTTGCACCGGAGAAAGTGTGGTTGTTTTTAGCCGTTGGCGTATCATTGGCTTCCTAGGCCTCTACTCTTTTACATTGCCTTAATATTTTGACCCATTTCTTGTGTCACGTTCAATGGAAAAAATAGTATTCATAATGTAAGCAAGCACTTCTAATTCTGGGGATATCTCTATTTATTGTTGGTCCATAAACCAATGGAGGGAGATAATTGTCCTCATGAGAGACATATCTGTTACATTACATGTTACACATCTGTCACGCTGTCCTCTCCAAACGACCTCTACAAGGAGGGGAATGGTCAGTTAAGTGTCCTGTAAGTGGACTCTGACCACTTTCTCACGTGAAGTCCCGCTCTGCTGTGGGCATCCCCACTCCCCCGCTGTATTTATGGGCCATAATACGAGATGTAGAACTGCATTTCCTTCACAGGACCTTGCCGTCGGCAGGGTATATTCACGAGTGCTCTGTGTGTGCACTGTGAAAGGCTGTCATTAAAAACCACTTGCCCTGTTTGATTTATCAGAGTGGGATGTGCTTAGAAGGTCAGGATGATTCAACTCTACCCAGCCAAGAGTGTGTGTCAGCTCTCCTGTCTGTACAAGTTACGTTTCACATTAGACATGACTGCTGTTAGATTAGTTTTTTTGTGTGACTGTGATGTGTTCTTTGCACACTTTAGTTTGATTAAACTGTCAAGTCTGGCTCCTGTTCAGCCACGGAGCAGCCAATGGATGATTGATGGCTGTCCATCTTAACATGTGGAGATGTAAATTACACTCAATCTTAACATTGTTTTTAATGTAAGTGTGCTGCTGTGACGGTGTGCCTCTCGGAAGTGAAAGCTGCACGTCTTAACGACTACAGATGTGTTCTCAGATAGTCGAGTGGTTAAGGCCGTTGCCTCTGGAGCCACACATGTGTTCCCCTCTGGTCAAATCCTGCCAGAAAACTGCTGATCGTACTCTTTTCTCCCTCCCTGCTCTCCAACTGTATGAATGAATAAAAAAAAATGCTCAAGGCGAGAGGACTGCCCACTCTCCTTTTTAAAAGAAGGAAAGAAAAATGTGGTCTGTGTGAAGCAGAAAGAAAGGGTTGATAAATAAACGGGTTATTCTCAGCCCTTCTACATCCATGCAGTGTTTCATATGGTACAGCATTCATGACAGTCAGCACTTCGCCTGGCCCGTCACTATCGGACCTACAGTCACCTATGTTTCACAGACTGCATGCCCAACACTTACGTCCTCTTTCTTCTCCTTTTGTGGCTTGAGTTTTTATTTTATTACCATGGGCTCCTTTTATTCTTTGTTTCCTCCCCCAATCTCTTTTCTTACGCGTCTTCTCTTACTTTTCTCTAGACTGTTACTCACTCTTGACTCAGTGGCGTGTTTTCTCTCGCGCTGGCTTTAGATGAAATATGTGCACCGCTCTCATAATTACAAGGCACGTGCACGGCTCACACGGTGTTCTGATGGGAAGAGAGGGGCTCAATTGGTACGGCAATGTCCTTGTCCAGGTGTGTGAGTCCATGTCCACCTGTCACCTCGGTATTATGGGTGGGTGAAGTAGCTGTCTATACATGCGGAGGGTGAAGTATGTGTGTGCATTATGGCCCCTGTAGGTCTGAGTCGAGCTGTCTGCTCTGCATTGTGTATCAGGTGTGACTCTTGTGGAGCAGATGGAGCGCAGGTGTGTGAGATAAGCTGCCGGCCACCCTGCGCCTCTCTCGGCTCTTAGTGGGTCTAGTCACTACGTTGGAGCAGGATATTTGCGTTTGATATAATGGGTGCTGTGGTTGAAGAGGGATGGCTGCGGTATGGACGGGACATAATCTGCCTCAACAGGATCAGTCTTTAATGGAGTTACTATTTTCTGGTCTGACCTGGCTAGACCCTGTAAGCCCTCCCTCATGAACCTAATCCCAAGAGAGTAACGTTGTGCCACGATGAAAGACGTCTTACTCCTCTGTCTTTGATCATCATAGACGAGACTAAGATGACCGAGATTAAGATGAACACCTGCCCCTCTTTCCTGTGTGTGTGAAGTAGGGGAGAGCACAGAGATGGGGTTATTTTTTGCCTACGCTCTATTTTTTCTTCTTCTTCATGCACTCTAAGCTGCTGCATATTGATGAGGAAGAGCGACTGGATTTGTACTTGCGTTTCATTGTATTTCTGTGCTACAGTTTGTGGTCTGCTGTATGCCTTTCAGCGCTATGCTTAGCAGTGTGTGTAGGTGTATGCGTGTGCACTTGTGTGTGCAGCCATGTGTATGCATGCGCCAGTGTATTTGATTGGCAGACAGATGGATGGCTGGACTGAGCTGTATGGCCTGCAGTGTGCTCTCAGCTCCACATGCTAGGTGCCAGGGGTGAGGAGACGGATCTAAATCACATATCAACACAGCCTGGCATGCAGAGCCCACGTACAGTAACTTCGTGCACACACGCAGATGTAATAATGGGTGTAATTTTGAATAGCGTCTTTACGTGCGTAAAGCATAAAATGCAAATGACTTGACTTTAGAAGAGACGGACATGAACGCATTCAGCAATATGGCGTCCGCAACTACATCTGCATGTGCAATACCACAGTTGAATGTAGGTCACAGAGAAAGGCAGATGTGGGGGGAAGGAAGAGGTGAGTGCTGAAAGTGGAAGGGAAGGCAGGAAGGTTTTCATTATGACATAACGTTACTGTTGGAGCAGCGGCAGGGCGATGTGTGGGACGGGTTTAACCCCTGACTGTTGAGCTCTCTGGCTGAGAAGTAAGGAGAGATAATCCCTCTTTCCATCACGGAGACGGTGCTGCTGTATCTCTTTCCTGGCTCTCTCCCATCAACAGCCCTCTGCTTTCATCTTCCTCTTCCTCTCCTCTTGACTCTTCCTCTCTCTCTCCCTTTCATTCTGTCTCGCTCCCACTCATTACCATCCTGCACACATTCTCTCATACTCGCAGATAGTGTGGCCTAGAAACTGTGCTACAGACGTGCGAGGGGTGGGAGTGACGGCAAACGAAATTATAAAAATGTATAATGACAATTCTTGTGAACTGAAAAATTGGGTGATAAACTGGCAAGTGATTTGATCAAAACGTCAATTTTCATAATTTATCACCATGTTCTACTTTATTTATTTCATTGATCATTTCAACAACGTCACTGCAACATTGACCAACTATGGCCAGCCCCAGACAGAGGTGAGGAAAACGAGTGTGAATTGAAAAACATTGCACTTGACCTTAAACAGACGGTGATAAATTGTCAAGGGTCATGATAAATTCAAAGGCGATTAGATTAAATGACTCGGTGATTGATCAATTAGCGTGAGTACGTTTATAGTTACTTCTGCCCACACACCTAAATGTCGATCCAGAAACACGCCCACTGAAGCTCAGCGGTTCTCCCGACTCTCCATTGTTCCTGTCTGTGGAGACAGACCGTCTGTTGTAATGAAGGGGGCCGTTCAGGGAAGCGTCTGGCTCATATCACATCACAGGTCTTGAACTTTGTATGAACAGAACTGTTTTGAGAGACATTTTTTCAGGATCCCCAAAATAAAACGTCCTTGATCCCCAAGTTAAACTGGTGTAAGAGACCGGAACAATGGCCGCTGAGTAAGTACATATCACTTTTAACGAAACGCCAATTCATTTTGTTGCTGTCGCTAACGTTAACCTACATTTTGTTTTGTACCGTTCATGTGTGAAACGGTCACCATGGTTAGACAGTGTTTGTCTGCTATCTAAAGTTCTTACAAACCGAACTGTATATAGGTAGTAGCTGCTCTGCCTGCTGTAAAAACCACCATCGCCACCTAACTTTGATATTAATTTATTGGATTATAATTTGTATCGCTATCATGCATGGACAGACATCAGTTGTCTGGCTAGTCTGGGACGTTATAAATTGACGTTTTCGTGTACTAGAATAAATTACAACAAAATACACCAAAATGTTTTTGATGGTCTAACTACAAATTGGACAGCCACATCTTTTATAGTGAGCCAATTAATATATAGATTAACCTTTTTCACTCATGGCCTAGCGTGAAATGTTGTTTGAAAACCAGCCAATGCATTTGATTCACTGCCCATTTAGTTCCATCGATCCATCGTCGCCCGCTTATCCGAGATCGGGTCGCCGGGGCAACAGTGTCAGCAGAGATCCCCAGACTTCCTTATCCCTGGCCACTTCATCTAGCTCTGACTGGGGGATCCCGAGGCGTTTCCAGGCCAGCGTGGAGATATAATCTCTCCACCTGGTCCTCGGTCTGCCCCGGGGTCTCCTCCCAGCTGGACGTGCCTGGAACACCTCCTTAGGGAGGCGACCAGGTGGCATCCTTACAAGATGCCTGAACCACCTCAACTGGCTCCTTTCCACGTGAAGGAGCAGCGGCTGTACTCCGAGTCCCTCACGGATAACTGAACTTCTCACCCTGTCCCTAAGAGAGAAGCCAGCTACCCTCCTGAGGAAACACATTTTGTCCGCTTGTAACCGCAATCTTGTTCTTTCAGTCATGACCCATCGCTCATGGCCATAGGTGAGCGTAGGAACGAAGACAGTCCGGTAGATCGAGAGCTTTGTCTTCTGGCTCAGCTCTTTTCGTCACAACGGTGCGGTAAGGGACTACAAAACGGCACCCGCTGCGCTGATTTGCCGGCCAATCTCCTGCTCCATTGTACCCTCACTCGTAAACAAGACCCCGAGATACTTGAACTCCTGCCATTTAGTTGAGTAATAATATTCTTCTGTCCAGCACTGATCATTTCATTTCATGCTATTTCACAACCTCAAGTTACAGCAATGAATAAGAGCTGGCTATTATACATTAAACTACTTAGTTCACATTTACCTGTCTGTGTCTGGCATGAGAATGTACAGAGTGTGGAGTACAGATGGATTGATATGTTCACCTCTTTTGTTCCTCTGTTTTACCTGTTACTATAGGAAATACCGGTTCATACAGACTCTTCCTGGGATGGGTCCTCCATGGTGAAAGGAACTCCCCCCACTTCCTGCTTGTTAGTGAAGGATCCCCCTCTCCCGATGGACAGTATGGTGGACATGTGGAGGTGGAACTTCCCCGACAGACGGTTGCCTACAGTTTCACTGGATGCGGTTTTCAGTGTGGAATACCATCGTCTATACAG
>CABFOT010081098.1:0-10237 GCA_900660305.1 Cetomimus sp. NI1144 | reverse complement strand
CTGCTTAAAATGTGCTTGGTATTTGCTCATTCCATTTAATATAGTCACTTCCCCACACTCTAGTTGTCCTCATCACGCTGAGCAGAGATCCCTACTGTCTCTGACTCTTTGTTCCAAGCTTCATTCTGACTGTTGATGTCCCGGTAAACAAACGGGCAGATCAGAGAGCTCGGGGAAACCGGAGACGGAGACAATGAGCCCATCCTCCATTCTCACACACCCAGACCTGTGAGGGGGATGACGATAAACAAATCCATGTCTGGGTTTGGATGCCACACCAGCGCAGACACTGCTCATTTGCATAAAGTATAACCCTTTTTTTTACTCTCCTCGGCGCTCAGGGCGCTTGCATCGCGACACTCCTCGGCGCTTCAAGACGCCAGCTTTCATTGACAATGAATGGCAGCTGGACGCCTTTGATGCTCACGGCGCTTTCGGTGTGACTGCATGGTAAGGCATTGTCCCCTGTGAACTCCCAACCAATCCAAACACTGCCACAGATCACAAGCAGGGTGAGCTCATGTTGAATTTAAAGCATTAAAAACCACCACTCTGGCAAACCCCTGGCAGATTACTCGCAGCCTGCGGCCAATTGAGCCGTCTTGTGGAACCAGATGCTCATTATATTGTGTTGCACCTTTAAAGGTGTCTTTACGGTAACGGTATGTACTCAGCATTCAGGCAAAATAACTCTTCTCCTAGCATTTAGTCAAATATAGTGGATCTACGTGTCCTGGTTACATACAGAGCCCCACGCTCATCGTGATAAAGAGTTGATGACCCGTCGTAAAATCTGTGGAATAATTAGCGTGACTTAAAACGGGATTTTTAACTGGCAGATTAAAAAAAACATTGGAGTTTCGCTCTGTGCGACGGTCCTCCATATGTGTTATTCCAGCCCACGCGTAGAGGACGTAAAGCTAGGTCGGGAACGATGACACTGCCGTAAAGCGGTTCTGCGACAGCGATAGAAACGATGGAGAGAAAATGTCTACCGATTTATTTTAATCTCTTTTCTTTTCTCATCCCATGATATATATCATCATATCAAGCAGCCCTATCACATTGTATACTGAATTAATCTGGACAGATTTGGTTTCCCGTATGGAAGCAGCGCTCTTGTATCGATTGTAATTACTTGGCGGTTGAATGGAAAGCGATGATGCATTTAATTGTTCCTGAGAAATTCCTTTGGATTTGTCAAAGGGGGAAATGAATGGGGCTTTTCTCCGGACTGTGCACAACTAGCAGGGGTTTTTGCGTTCCCTCTCCATGGTTTGCCGTTACATTTATCATTTGTTTTAGTCTAGATGGGTGCGGTTTGCCACATAAAGTGCACGAGGCAGTCTCCTGAAGATAACGTACTGTTTAATTGGGGCTCTTTCACCTGTCAAATACGGTTATTGTTGTTGTTGTTTTTATGCCTTTTGAGCCAGGAGATAACTGCCTGTCATTTAGAAATGAATTTGTCTGGAATAATGATGAACGCGGCTGGTGTTGGAGGATTAGAGTAGTTTGCTGCCCTCTCTGCTCTTTGGCTCTTTTAACACGTTCCCCTTATTCTCTTTCTCACAGCTTGACAGCGTTGGACTGCCAGTGTGCATCGAAATGTGCATACGGGCTTTGCTGCTGGAGTCGACCGAAGGAAACACCAAGGCCACTGTATGTAAAACCATTTCCTGTTTGCTTCCCACTGACCTGGAGGTCAAGCGAGCCTGCCAGCTGACGGAGTTCCTCCTGGAGCCCACGGTGGACTCGTACTACGCCGTGGAGTCGCTGTACAACGAACCGGATCAGAAGCTAGAGGAGGAGGATATGCCCGTTCCCAACTCGCTACGCTGCGAGCTCCTGCTGGTTTTCAAGACGCAGTGGCCTTTTGACCCGGAGTTCTGGGACTGGAAAACGCTGAAGCGTCAGTGTCTAGCGCTTATGGGCGAAGAGGCGTCCATAGTGTCATCCATTGACTTGCTGAATGATGGCGAGGGCCCCGGGGCGCCCGAGGAAGAGGCCCTCGATCAAGACGGGTTTAAGGGCGCGTCTGACTGCTTTCTGGACACCACCTATGAACTGACGGACGAGAGACGGGAAAACAGAGAGCTTAAGAAACTGAGCGAAAAGGGTTTCATACCCGCCAAGTTTAGAAACTGGCAGACGTATATGCAGTACTGTGTGTTGTGTGACAAAGAGTTTCTCGGCCACAGGATCGTACGCCACGCACAGACTCATTTCAAAGATGGACTCTTCAGTTGCCCGATATGCATTGAGACTTTTACCTCAAAAGACACATTGGTTCCTCACGTAGCATCGCATGTTAAGCAGTCGTGCAAGGAGCGGAAAACTGCAATGAAAACAAACAAGAAATTGGCCAACCCTAAAACGGCTGCCCCCGTTATTGCAGCACTAAAGGCGAAGACAGAAAATCAACTTCGTAAAAAGGAAAATGCTGATTCCCAGAGGCGTAAGGGGGGCGTGGCTCGTCCCGCTCAGACCAGCGTCGCCGGGTGCAAGACAGAAACTAGTGAGGAAAACATGTGCCCTGTCGGAGGCTGTAGAAAGGTCTACAAGTTCTTCCGAAATCTTATCGCACATGTTCGAGCACACGGGGACAACGAGGAGGCAAAGCGTTACCTCGAGATGCAGAGTAAAAAGGTTGTTTGCCAGTACTGCCGTCGGCAGTTTGTCAACGTCGCCCACCTTAACGATCATTTACAAGTCCATTGTGGCGCGAGGCCTTACATTTGTATACAGTTGAATTGTAAGGCCAGCTTCCTGTCCAACGCTGAACTCCTTGTACACAGGAAAGAACACGTAGTTTTTAAGGCCAAGTGCATGTTTCCAAATTGTGGGAAGATTTTCAATCAAGCCTACAAACTGTACGACCACGAGGCACAGCATTATAAGACATTCACTTGTAAAACCCCGGACTGTGGAAAGGTTTTCCATTCGGTAGCTCAGCTGGCGTCGCACCAGGAGGAGCACGCCACTCAAGGGGAGGAGAGCCTGGCGTCGGAACAGCAGACCCCACAAAATGCAGACCGCGGTCCATCGCTGGTCGCCCGAATGCTCTCCGATCCCGCTGTCCTTACGCAGGACGTTTCCCAAGACGCAAAGAACTGCAAAAACTATGAACGCCCCTTTCATCCAGACCATGGAAGTGTGGAACAGACCATTGAGAGAGTGCTGGCTTCTTTACAAGGCCTCAAGGAAACCTCGGGGCATCACGCAGACAAATGTGAACCCCGCGATGAGTCTTCGCCCTCCGTCAGCCAGACACCGGGTTCAGATAATCCTGCGACCCGGTCGTCTATGAATCGCCACTCGTCAAATTCTAATAGAGGTAGATATCGTTCGGGGGCTCGTTCTTTTGATTATTTGAAACCAGCCCTACTAATGGCTCCAATCAAAGCTAATAATGACGTAGGTGAATTGTCACATATCTGTCATACAAGTGTCTTACAAGGCCAGACAAACATGTTCCCCAGTAATAATGTAAATGCTCAATCGATGAGAAACAACTCTGACCGCAGCGTGCCATCGCCAGAACAGGTCAGGGCCACGTGTGCTAACAACCTGTCAACCGTAGTCCCACCTCAGGACACGATGCCAGCAGTGATGTCACACCCACTTCCACCAACAAGAGCACCTCTGCCACCAAATGCGAACAGGCAGGCGAAATCGATGGCTAGTAATGTTCCCCCTGCAGGAGAGCGGGAGCGATATCCGTGTGCATTTGAAACGTGTGCACGGCACTACAGCTGCAGAAAAAGTGTTAACAAGCACATGAGGTCTGTCCACCCAGACTTCTATGATCAATTGAAACTTGCTCGAAGAAACATGAGGATTGCCCAAACTACACCGCCAAGCCTGCTGCCGGTCAGGATTCCTGACTCGGTTGCGCCGCTTCAGAACCAACAGGGCGCTGGAGTCGGCATGCGTGGAGCTCACAGGCGGAAAGTTATTCAACCATGCCCTTTCACAGACATCGTTCCAAAATCAAACTGTACTAGTCCGCCTTCCCACTCCTCGTCTACTCAAAACCAGAATCCCCCTGTGCTTATGGAAAATGTCTTGGGTCCCATTGTTCTGTCTCAGTTAAGAAGCACTCCATTAAATCCATCAATACCAGTTGCAGCTGGTCGGGATTGGCATTCGGTGCCTGCAAATGAACAAATTCAAAACTGTGACTCCTCACAAGTCTATCCATCTAACACGCAAGCGATGCCACAAATGGACACCACAAACGGAGCTCTGGCACTTGGTATTCCGTCTTGCTCTATGATGGGAGCCAGCGCGAGCCGACCCGCAAAGCCCCTGCAGTCACCGCTGATGGGAAATAGGTCTCGGTCTGCTGTGCACTCTTACATGGACGGTGCAAAAGGACCATCTCAACAAATGGGGAACCCTCTTCTGCCATATACATCACAGATGCAAAGCAATGCCGTCTCTAATTCCAGGGCCCCAGAAATAACGAAGCCGGTGCAGAATCCCGTGCAGTCGAGTCTTCCCTCTTCATCCCGTGCTCGCCAAGCAAGAAGTAACAAGGAATCTCCAAACGGCCCTGTGCGTTCTAGAAACAGGCGGGAAAATCGACCAAAAAGAAGAAGAGATTTAAGGACAAAATGCCCGGCCATTATTAGAGATGGCAAATACATTTGTAGCAGGTGCTTCAGAGAATTTGACAGTCCTAATTCCCTTGGAGGACATTTGGCTAGGCGTGCAATTTGCAAAACGTTTGACGAGACGGACCTGAACATAGACTTTCCAATCTCATATCTTGACCTCCTTAATTCAGAACAAACCGTTAACACCCTTCAACCACAAGCCTCTTTTGATCCTGCTGCGGTTTATCAGGAGAAGCCTTGTCAGTCTGTCACAAGTGATTCAACGGGAACAAAAGATTTCCCCACTCCTAATTACCCACAAGCTAATTTGCCAGCATATGGGAATAGTGAATCGAACGATGCCATTCTAAAACAAATCATAGCAGATTCAAACTTCACCAATCTATTTGATCAACCGCCTGTTCCCCAGCCATTGTTCCAAACCCCATGTGTTCCCTACGGAGCCATTGGGAGTTCAGTCATACAGCATACTGAAAGTGTCCAGGTGAAGCGGGAGGACAACTTGTATACAGGCCAGTATCCTCAGTTAGGTGTTGCGGCGTTTGGCAGTAGTGATTTCCCTGACCCACTCCTTTCTCAGATCCTCTCAGAAGACCTGTCCACTGGTCTTCCTGGCAATGTTCTCACAGACCACATGACCCCTGGAGGAATCCTCGGTGAAGGATATTGCTCCGGGACAACCAGTCAGACACAGGAAACTATTTCAAACCCTCCGTCTAGTACAGCGAAAGGGAGTATCAAGCAGATTGAGACGCAGAGGCGGGGTAATACTGGACAAGTTGTCAAGAAGAGATTGCGGAGGCATAAAGATGTAAAACCCACGTCCCATGTAAAACCCACGTCCCATGTAAAACCCACGTCCCATGTAAAACCCACGTCCCATGTAAAACCCACGTCCCACGTAAAAAACACGTCCAAACCCAAACCTGTGAATGAGATGTTCAAGTGTGAAATTGAAGGCTGCGAACGTGTGTATGCCACAAGGTCAAATGTAATCAGACATGCCAAAAGATTCCATCATAAAGTCAACACTAAACGTATTGCCAGTTTAAAAAGTCCTGTGTCATTAGATCCAACGTGCAGTGCTTCCAAAACATCTGGACTCCATCAAATCCCTCAAGATGTAAAGAGTGACACAGCTAGTAGAACTGACCCTAATGCCAGTTTAAACAGTCCTGTGTCTTTAGATCCAACGTGCAGTACCTCCAAAACATCTGGACTCCATCAAATCCCTCAAGATGTAAAGAGTGACACAGCTAGTGGAACTGACTCTAATGCCAGTTTTAACTGTCCTGTGTCTTTATATCCAACGTGCAGTACCTCCAAAACATCTGGACTCCAAGATGTAAAGAGTGACACAGCTAGTAGAACTGACCCTAATGCCAGTTTAAACAGTCCTGTGTCTTTATATCCAACGTGTAGTGCTTCCAAAACATCTGGACTCCAAATCCCTCAAGATGTAAAGAGTGACACAGCTAGTGGAACTGACTCTAATGCCAGTTTTAACTGTCCTGTGTCTTTATATCCAACGTGCATTGCTTCCGAAACATCTGGACTCCATCAGATCCCTCAAGATGTAAAGCTTCACACAGCTAGTGGAGGACAGGTCATTCAAACCAACTCTGAATTAATCCCTGCGTTCTCTGGTGAAATTCAAGCTGTGAGCTTTACTTGTTTCAGAGAGACCTCCACCCTGCAGCATAAGGCACAAACCCCAACCAGCGTAGACATGGAGGCAAACGATGTAGATCTTTGTCCCGCCCCGTTGACTGCAAGCCAACAGAAATGGATGATGGAAATTCAGAGTGCTTTCGAAAAGCTTGACTTGGTCAGAGGGATATCTGATCAGGTGGCATCCTCCGTGAAACAAGATAGCAATTACGTGGACAGTGATACGGGGTCGGCGACGACGTCAAGAACGGTCAACTCGCATAGCTCGACTTTGTCGATCTCTGGCAAGCCGTTTCCTTGTGAGAGTGACAACTGCGCATTTAGGTGTATGTCAGTTGAGGCACTTTGTAAACACCTCTCCAGACAACACAACTACACAATTGAGATGTTACGTTTGTGTAAAAAAAGACATGGAAAATTTGCACCCTTCTGTTGCAAACAATGTATTAAAAAATTCACCCGCAAGGCAAACCTCCAGAATCACTACCGCTCAACTCACAACTTGTCACGTGAAGAAATTGCAAAGTTGGACATAAAGCGCCAGTTAGTCAAAACTGCAGAACCCATCAATATCCAGAACCAGTCGAATGGTGGTGGTAACCCAGCTCCAGCTGCTCAAACCACCAACGCTTCTCACTCATTAGTGGAGAAAGAAACGCCTCCGTATTCGTTCCAAGTTGGAGTAAAACAAGAATACCCATCACTGGGTTTTGGGCAGCAAACAAACATGGATATAACTAATATGAAATTGCTAAATGACAATTACTTCAATATAATTCATCCCCGGCAAACGACTCCCATGCGCAACCAAGACTTGACTCAAAAAGCCCAAACCTCTCTATCGGCTGTGTTACCTCTGCAAGCGGGCCCTGCTGCAGAACTTTGGTCAGATAGACAGCATGGGCTGTTCTCCACAACTCAAAATGTGAGTGTTCAACAAGCTTCAACCCACATGCCAATAGTATCAACTACTCTGACCCAGGGTCCCTCTGCCCCTCGTAAGGCTAGTGTGCCTCGGACTCCACACAAACAATCTATCATCAATAGGCGCCTGCCTGTGGCTAAGATAAACATGGATGTTACCAGGAAGACAAAAGGAAAGAAGCTCAAAAGCAAGGCCCCTAGTCTATACCGACCATACCGCTGCGTTCATCAAGGCTGTTCTGCAGCATTTACTATCCAGCACAATTTGATCCTCCATTACCGAGCTGTTCACCAATCTGCTCTGTCGGTGTTGGAAGTGAACAAAGAGCGGGATCAGACTGAGGGACTGGATGAGTCAAAGGACCACGAGGAGGACGAGCCAGAGAGCGAGGTCCCTCAACTTTCAGAATTCCGGTGCCAGGACAAGGACTGTTCAAGAGTTTTCTTAGAGGTTCCCAGCCTTTTGCAGCATTATCTCCAGCTCCACGAATTCAGCCTTGATAAGGCTGGTAGTCTCTTGTCTAGCATCAACCTCGGCAGGTTTGCCTGTGGTCAGCAGGGATGCACAGCATCCTTCACTACTTTCTGGAAGTATATTGGACATGTCAAACAAGAGCACACGAATGTAGAACTGTCCAAATCAGAACAACTAGATGGGGTGTTCAAGTGTGACCTTGAAGGCTGTGACCGCGTATACGCCACAAAGTCAAACCTACTCAGACATACAATGACAAAGCATATTGAGGTTTACCAACGTAAACTGATGAATCAGCAGATAACTGAAGAAGGGGTGAAGCAGAACTCCAAGAATTCGCATTACCAAATTAACAAAACAAGTAATGGTAAAGAAAATATTGAGAGCAATAAGAAGATCCCACAGAGGGGAAGTGACAAGAAGAAAACTGCCAAGGCAAAAAAAAATAACTGGACTAAATACGGAAAACCTTCGTTGAAATCTAAGGAAGAGGCGTCTGCAATGTGCACAAAGAAGTCCGCTCTACAGTACGCCTGTATGATAAAGGGTTGTGAGTCTGTCATGAAATCAGAGCGGAGCATCATGAAGCATTACAAGGGACATGGACTCCCTGAGAAGTACCTGGAAGAGCAGAGGAGCCACTTCATATTCTGCAAAAAGACCGCCAGGCGGAAATACCGCTCAATCAGGAGTGACGATTCCAAATCTGAGAATACGTCTGACCTGTCGGAGATGGAGGACGCAGCAGACACTGGCCTAGTCGGAAGTGAATATGATAGCAAAAAGCCTGTCCTGCGCAAAAGGGTTAAGGCGGAGATCTCTGTTGCATTGTTCGACAGCAGACTGTCAAACGATGAAAGTTCTGAACCTTGTTCTGCTCGCCCTGTTGTGGTCAAACGCAAAAGAGGACGTCCGCGAAAGCTGATAGAAACAATTGTGAAACGCGAGAAGATCCCAAGGTCAACGAAGAGTCGCGTACTTTACACCCGGGATGATGACTCGGACTCCTCGTCTTGCCCCGTCCCTCTCCAGGAGGAGAAGAAGGAGCAGAGTGCACCGTTGACCTCTTTTAAACCCATGGGGTTTGAAGTGTCCTTCTTAAAATTCTTGGAGCAATCAAATAAGTCTGAGTATCCGCTGAAAACGAAGGTTGAGCTTCCAGGACTGTTGAGAAAAACAATGTCCACCGCATGCTTGCACTCCAAAGAAACCTGCGTGGAATTCAGTAACCGTGAAAAAATGACACCGCTTAGTAGGGTTAGAATTATCGTGGATGAAGCCTATTCGGACGTCACCGCGCTGCTGTTGAAACAGCTGCAGGACATGCGACCCACAGTGATATTGGAAAAAAATGACTAATACAATTTTTTCTTCTAAACATAGAATCTCAGGAGTAGAAATGAGTGACCTCTGCTGCAGACTCGTGTCCTACATGTACTTTTTTTTTAAATTTAGTTTTTAATATTTACTGTAATATTGTCAATGTGAAATTTCCATCTTTTTTTATAGGACGATGTATAGCATGTTTATATTTATGGACTAAAATTGGCAAGAAATCACTGAAAATTGCTAAGAAATAAAAAAAACAAATGACAGCTTATGGTGGCTTAATGATCCCTATGGGACTGCGCCCAGACCGACGGACACTCGGCTGGATCGTAACGTTGCATTTGAAGTTTGTGATTTAGAGATGTGGACAGTTGTGTCTGTCTGTGTGTATATAGTGTACCATTTTGAATCTCCTACTGCCACCAGCGGACATATAATAAAATGAACACCTTTTATTACGACTTGTGTTCGATGGGATGTTTTTTTTAATTGTATTTTCCAACTGTGCGGTATCTATTTGATCTGAATAGAGGAGTCGACACCGCCCATCTGAGGTCGACTCCTACATGTTCTTTGTATTGTTGATTAAATGTCCTTTTATCCGCAGAAAACACTCGGACACACCAACGTTTTCATATTCCTCCTCGTCGATTTGTCTTGAGTGTGTGTGTGTCTCCATGTCTGTCTTTCTTTCGTCTGTTTGCTGTTGTGAGGATTTCGAGACGTAGTCGTGGAGGGGGATGGGGCAGGTAACAGTACGATGGGCTTCAGATTGCATTGCTACTTTTTGCAGATGATGTGGTCCTGATCATCATGACCTTCAGCACTCACTGGAAAGGTTTGCAGCCGAGTGTGAAGCGGCCGGGATGAGGATCAGCACCTCTCAAGATGAGGCCAAGGTTCTCAGTAGGAAACAGGGGAATTGTCCACTCGGATTGGGAAATGTGGTCCTTACCCCAAGTGAAGGAGTTCAAGTATCTCGGGGTCTTCTTTGCGAGTGAGGGTACAATGATTGATTGGCCGGAGAATCAGCGCAGTGGGTGCGATTTTGCAGTCCGATGTGTCAAAAAGAGAGATGAGCCAGAAGGCAAAGCTCTCGATCTACCGGTCTGTCTTCGTTCCTACCATCACCTATGGTCTTGAGCGATGGGTCATGACTGAAAGAACGAGATCGTGGTTACAAGCGGTGGAAATGTGTTTCCTCAGGAGGGTAGCT
>CABFOT010081091.1:0-11333 GCA_900660305.1 Cetomimus sp. NI1144 | reverse complement strand
ATATGAGCCTTCTGATTAAATGTTTTACCACACTCACTGCAGCTAAATGGGTTATGCCCCGAGTGGCCTCTAGTGTGTCTCTTCAGATTAGATATCTTGTCAGATAGACCCGACTGGGGTTCCCTTGTCTCCTTCCAATCATCACTGTCTTCAGTGTCAGGTTCCGTGCTGTCTGATGTCTCTCCATTACTTGTTGGTTGTATATCACTGGCTGGATCAAAGTTCCTGGCTGGTTCTGATGCTCCAAAGTCATCTCCATCAGCTCCTGTTTTAAAGTTCACATTCAAGTTAAGGGGCTTAACTACATTTAACTAATCCTCAATCAATTGTAGCACAAAAAGTTGGAAGACAAACAAAGCATGGAAAAAAGCTTTTTATCAAGACATAGCAAGCCTACCAATTCCACATAGCTCAATCTACCCTTCATCTTACCTGTAGAGCCGCTGGCTAGAGGCTCCGCCTCTCTGTTCTCCTCAGTGTGGCTTTGATGAAACTGTAGGGACTGAGGTTTCTCTTCATCATCTTCACTCTTCACAGGGACAGGTATGAATGGGAACTTGGTGATATCAGCCTCCTCCAGCCCTTGAAGCTGCTCTCCCTCCTGACTGGTCCAGAAATCCTCATGTTCCTCTTTAATGTGTGGGGGCTCTGGTTCCTCCTGGTCCAGACTGGGGCTCCTCACCTGCTGCTCAGGGGGAACGTCTTCTCTCCTGACCACCAGCTGATGAACATCTGGAGGTAAAGCTGAAATCACACAACTTTAATGAATAGAACAGTCTTTCCTCTGTTATAGACAATTGGCTAGTGCAGCATAAAATTGAGACTGACATTTTAAGGGTTAATTTATATGGTGGCAAATAAAGGTATCGGCATTAAGGGTGTAAAGTTTGTCACACATTCATGAGAGCTGTCTAGATGTGTCTTTAACAGGCTTGCTTCATAAAACACCAATACTAAATGCTGATATTAGAAAGAAGGATAATGGAGCATAAACAAAGCTTGTACTTCTCTCGCTAGTTAGTATAGTCAACTTTAGCAAATTAGCAATCTATATGCAGCACGGTGACAAAAGTAATTTGGACTTGCTGCAAAACATCTCGTGATTATTTATTTATTTCGTGATCATAAAAATGCTGGTGGATGAATTCTAAGCAGGGGATGATCAATAGGACCAAAATATGGATGAACTGTGTGCCGAGTACATTTCTTCTGGAATTTCGTGAGAACATCACAAATGAGTGCATCATCTTCACATAGACTTTGACCGCCCTGGTCCGTTTCCACTTTGCAAAAGTATATATTGTTTTAGACATCACTGTCCCTTTAAAGCTGTGGTACGTCATATTTAAAGGGCTTTATCTTCAGTCCATGAGACCTCCACCAATCAGTGGAGATCGTGCCGATTTGCTGACCTGCTGCTTCCTTTAAATAATGTGCGTGCATGACACAGGTTAGTCTGTACATATAAAGTGAGAGGCTGATCTCACCATCTGTAGCTGAACATTGGCTGAAAAATAAGGCAGCTGGCATTCACAATTCATCCATTGCAAAGAAGCATTAAAAAAACCAACAAAGTAAAAAAAGAAAGACAGAAGTGGCAAATAAAAACACTGACGGAGTAAACCACCACTAAAAACTGGAAACTAGTGAATGATGACTGGAAGCTGGAAGATGAAAGCTGGAGAATGAAGCATGGAGGAAGGAGAATGATGCCTGGAGGCTGGAGGATGAAAAATGGATGCTGGAGAATGATGCCTGGAAGCTGGAGGATGAAATCTATTTGCTGGAGAATGATGCCTGGAGGCTGGAGGATGACGCCTGGAGGCTGGAGGATGACACCTGGAAACTGGAGTGCGAAGCCTGGAGCGTGAAGCTTGGAGTCTGATGCCTGGAGGTTGGAGTATAAGCCTGGAGGCTGTAGGATGAAGCCTGGAGCCTATTAGATGATGCCTGGAAGCTGGAGGGTGAAACCTGGGCCCTTGTTTATCACCAGTACATAGAAAAGCTTCTGCGTACACCCAGTTTAAAGGGCAAAATTATGAAGCACCACTGATAAATCCCACCCGTTCTAAAGCGCGCATGCTTGAGCATGTTCAGCGTCAATTGCATTCAGAAACGCCCCTATTTAACCATACAGGGTGCTAATTCATCCCTTTAAGAGCTGTGGGAGAATTATGTCACTCTTTAAATATTGATAGAGAGATAAGAAAATTTACTTTTCAGCAACAGAAATAGAGCTGCTCGTTGGAGAGGTTTAATACAACCAAAATAATGTATTTATTTTGTTACATTTAGTTGTCACTAACAAAATAAAACATGCTTTATGAAGAAGAAGAAGAAGAAAGCCTTTATTGTCATTATCAGAATCAGAAGAGTATTTATTGCCAAGAAGGTTTGCGCATAGAAGGAATTTGTTTTGGTGTACAGGTTATACAGGTGTGCACAAAATTAGTCGATAGAGCCGCTGCGACTGTGCGGCACAAATGTCTGGAATGTGGGGGGAAACCGGAGCACCTGGAGGAAACCCAAGCAAACACGAGGAGAACATGTAAACTCCACACAGAAAGGACCATGGCAGTTGACGGTTTCAAACCCATGACCTTCTTGCTGTGAGGCACAGTGCTAACCACTGAGCCACCGTGCTGCCAGGTATGGAACAAAACAGTGGAGGAGAGAGGAGACATCTGCCAGGGATATAGAACTTTAATATTAAAGTCACTGCCCAAAAGAACGCTGCAGCGCTCAGACAGCAGCATGGGGGGGGGATGTGCATCACAGATTGATGGAATGAAACGCCTTTCAGTTGACATAATTAAATACATTACTTGATGGCGTTTTTATTGCTCTGTGAGTGCCGTCTATTGCTCCTATTATGATGGAAGGGTGAAATCTCCGTTTCATCTCGGCTTCTTGTGGATTCTGCATGTAAATACATAATACACAGTGATATTATGGAGTGATCATCTGTCCAGACGTGCCTGGAACACCTCCTTAGGAAGGCAACCAGGTGGCATCCTTACTAGATGCCCGAACCACCTCAACTGGCTCCTTTCGACATGAAGGAGCAGCGGCTCTAGTCCGAGTCTCTCAAGGATAACTGAACTTCTCACACTCCCTAAGAGAGAAGCCAGCCACCCTCCTGGGGAAACCCATTTCGGTGAACTCCTTCACTTGGGGTAAGGACGCATTCCCCACTCTGAGTGGACAATCCACCCGTTTCCTTCTGAGAACCATGGCCTCAGATTTAGAGGTGCTGATCCTCATCCCGGCCGCTTCACACTCGGCTGCAAACCTGTCCAGTGAGTGCTGAAGGTCACAGACCGATGATGCCATCAGGACCACATCATCTGCAAAAAGCAGCTTGGCAGTCCGTATTACAATGAAACACAGTTAGACATCAATTCAAGGATTTTCCACTGTCGTCAGAAAAAGGGTTTGACTGTGATTACGTGGCTGTTAAGCAGAAGGGTTGGGCCGATACCGGTATCAGCGCCATTACTGGCACTATTTGTAGTATTGGAATCAGACCCCTGGGGGCCAGAACTTTTTTTTTGTAGGATAGTTGTCATACAGATTAAGCAAGATGTCCACATTTTGGCAATATTTTCATTAGAAAATCCCATCAGTAGAGCATGAACATGAACATTATGCAGGCTGCAGCTTATAGCAGAAATGAACATCAGTCACAGACACACACAGGGAGGACGGGGTGGGGGAGGGACGGCTGCTGAGCTGGGAACTGTAATCCTAATAATACAATAAGAACTCAAAAGAGCCTGGAAGCAATAAAAAAATTAATAAAAAAAAGTTGTTGAGCCAATTGTTCTAATCTGGAAAATAAACTGCTTTGGTCAAATGTGGGATTTCACAATGGACTTAATTTGACCGTTCAGCCAAGAGAATAACATTACAGGTACAACTTTGAGCCCGACTTTGTCCGTGTGTGTGTGTGTCTGTGTGTACGTGCGTGCATGCTTGCATGTGTGTGCCTCTCTCTCTCTCTGTATCCGTTTCTCTCTCTGTGTCTGTCTCTCTTTCTCCCTCCTCCTCTGCATCTCTCCAAGCGTGTGCAATGCAGAGGAAACATTTCACTAGATGTGCAGTGCTCTGCACATGTGTTACAATTAAACTACGTATACTTAAATTAGCATAATATAGCATATATAAATTAGAAATATATATTGTAGGAAAATACACCGGTATCGGGGAAAAAATGGTATCGTAACATCCCTAGAGAATATGTGATATGCGATAACGTTGCTGAATATTGTGATGATGATATGACTTGGGATAAATCAACAAATATTGAAGCATACAGTTTTAATGACTGCTTTAGGTTTGCTGCTAACATAGAAGCAGGCAATCAATAGCCTGAGCCCACTGAATAGATTTTTTTTTACACATTATTGTATTATCCAACATGTTTTTATTGAACACGTTGTACCTAGACAGCTGCTATATTGAAATCAAATACCACAAACATAGTTGCATGGTAATAAAGTTTATTAAAGTTTCATGACCATTTTAACCGAACATCTAGACCTATTTAAATAAATACAAATAACTACATTTTAGTTTTCACTGCCCCCTTTACATATTGCGTATTCTTTATATTTATTCTTTTTATTTTTATTTAACTATTTTAATCTTTATTTTATTATTTTAATCTTATTATCTTTATTTTATTATTTTGCTCTTTATTTGACCTTTTTTATCTTTATTTTATTACTTTACGCTTTATTTGACTATTTTTTATCTTTATTTTAATATTTTACTTTTTATTAGACTATTTTTATTTTTTTATTTTACTGTTTAATTTACTCTCTTTTTCTTTATTGTATTATTGGACTCTCTTTATTTGACTCAAGTGAAGCACCTTGTGACTGCTCTGTGAAAGACGAATACATTATTGAACATGACGGATGTTTGCTTTTCCACTAGGGGCAGTGTCACAGTTAGTGTGGTTTAATCAACCACAATGTCAGAACACAAAGAAGAAATCCACAGCGCAGAAGGGAAAATATTAACAGACATGGAAAAAATGTAAACAGAACCGTTCCTGAGAAAACCTGCAGTCAGTTGAGGTTTGAGTATCAAACCGCTCCATTCTTTCTTTCTTTTTTCATTTATAACCCCAATATGAGACTGTGGGTGCCTTCCAATGGGGGAAAATGCTGCCTTCACAGTCAGCATTCGGGGCCACCGAGTCATCAAGGTTGATTCAAACCGGTATTTGTAAAAACTTCCTGTCTGCGGAGGTGACTTCATTTGGCCGATTCTGAAGGCAGCATAGACGTATCCTTCACCGGATATGATATCCCACAATACATTGTGGGATATCAATTGCAGCTCCGATGAAAATAGGTCCTTAACACAGCCAAATTCCTCTATAAACATACGGGTTAATCGGGTGAATCTGTTTTCTGGTATTTTTAGACAAGTAAAATAAGCTATTGTGTCACTGAATATTCATTCTGTTTAAATGTGCAATGCCTATCTAAAAAGGTTTGTTAGAAATGTCGGAGATGTCGGAGGTGCCGTCAGTCCAGTTTTTATTTTATTTTATTTTTTATTTTTTTCGGTTGGTTGTGTATGCGTAAATGACGTCATGACGCAAATGCTGTCTCAGAATCATGTTCCAAACCAGATGCCTTTACAGGCACCTTGAGACGCAGAAAATGCTGTCTCAAAATGACGGTGACTGATCAAACAGCGAGGCAGCAGGCAGCTGCCTACTGATTGGAAGGCAGCCTGCATGTTCCCCACAGGAAGGCTGGATGAGGAAACGCAGCTCATTCACTAGAAAGAATCAAACACTAATAAAGAGTTGTTCGACAGACTGATACTGTACAGATAAAACAATCAAACGACTCAAAAGAGTGGTGTGCGCCTATTTTTCCCTGTTCATTCTAAACTCTGCTTGTCTGGATCAGTATATTGTGGCCGCTCAGAGCACGGCAGTGTTACGTGGCAGCAAGCATAGATCTGTCTCTCATAGAACCGTCATTCTGAGCTTTATGAGTAAACGTACACAGCGTGCATAAACCATTAACAGAATCACAGAGTGCCGGTGTCTATCATTCTGTCTATAAGAAAGGACAGCCGGTTTATCGCAGAAGAGACCTCCTCTCTCTCTGCACTACACTACTGACGAGGCACAGGCAGTCTGCGGTCGGGTGGCCTCACGTTCGCTAGTGGAGGTGGACGTGACCAGCTTGAAGATGCCGGTTTTGCCGATTGCGGGGAAACAGCGCCGGTATTGATAATAGCACCGACGGCAACCGGTATTACCACACACCGCGACAAGCCTACGTGGCACTATAATTAATCAAAAGAATCTCCCCATATGTGTATCAAACGGCAAAATACTATTTCTCCAACATCAATCAAAGCCACATATTGAGATGATTTTAATTTCAACCACAAGCATTTGGAAAATTAAAACCTTGCGCTTTGCCATTACAGGAAGAAAAAAAAAGAGGAACCACAAATGTGGACTGCTGCAGCGTCTCTGGTGTGCTTTGATGTGAAAGAAGTCCCCAGGGACCCGGGTTTGTAATCACCATAGTTACTGCAGAGAGACGGGGGGGGGTCTAGCTGTGGGAGAAACCATCAAAACATCTCAGGAGCAGCAAACTGGGAGAAGGAGAAACCACCAAACCATGATGATGGTCCATGGCTGTGTTAAGAGAAACAGCGATGAAACAAGTTGTAAACTATCACAGCATGCCCCTTTGTTGAAAACAGGCCATCATTGCAAAACTGGTAAAACAGTAACTTAATCATCGTCATCATCACCAGCAGCCAGCAAACTAAATTACTCTATCTTGAAAATAAATGATGTTCACATTAAAGCAGGCTTCCTAGTCCATGGAACCTCAGCCCATTCAACAAAGTATTTCCTAACTAATAAAAGCTGGATCCAAGATCTAAAAATAGCGACTGGGCAGAACAAAGCAGTTGAGCATCCATTGTCTTATAGGTCTAAGAGATTATTAATCTTTAATAGTTGTGATTTATAAAATAGTTTATTTGATAATACAACGTTACCTTATCTTAAATGTAATCTAGGATCTGAGACCTACATTCCAGAGCCAAATACACATGCAAAATGTTCCCAGAGGCAGAGAAATAAACACACACACACACACACACAAATGTACACACAGACGCATACACAGACGCATACACACAGAAACCTCTTCCTGTTTTCAAAGCGTTAGGAAACTCAATCAAAGAAACAAGGTTTAGCATTTACATCTGTGCCCTTTTATGTCTCAGCCCAGCTGCAGCAAAGAGCTCACAAGGCCCGGCCTTCACGCTCCCGCATGCAGCACGACTGAAAACAATATCCACAATTCAGACACTTAACACTAAAAGCACTTCTTTAAAGGCATTGAGATATGGTCTGTGAACATCAGAGGCCCTCCTCGAGGAAGAAAAAAACCCCATGCCACGCTATCTGGTGTTGAGATAGAGGAAAAGGGGTTTGAAGCCGGATCTAATAGCCTACATACACAGCCCAAAGACAAAACACGCCTACACTAGGACTCGATTGTCTTAAAAACAAGATGAATGGCTTGAAATATGCTCTAAGTACTCTGCTGACATTTACACCAGTTTACGTCTGCTCCTAAAAATACTTGAAGAGGAAATGAAAATTATAAGAGGGAAGTGGCTCGAGGTTTAAAATACACAGAATCCAGTCCCAAATCTGGCCATGGGGCTGGGAACAGTCCACCACATTCACACAAGGCTTGTTCAGTTAGTTACAGACCATCCAACCCCTCTGGTTTTATAGAGGATTGTTGTCATTAATCATGCAAAGTACAACCGTCTCTATCTAACAGAACAAACTGACACTAGATCATAAATAGTCTGTACACAAAGTAACTTCTAACAATTATGCAACACATCACCCTGCATATATGAATATAGTATTATAATCATGGAGGAGAGGGAAAGCTGAATGACAGCAGTAAAGTGAGATGGGGATAGATATTGTTTCTTATAAGGACACCTCACTTTCCACAGTACACATATGGTAGGTAGCCCAACACTTAAAGGCTGAATCATACTTCTGTCTCAACATGGACCCTCCGGCGGAGCTGTAGCGGCGATGTTGGCATTCACAGTTCTACGTTGGGTCGGTTTTCCTAGGTGTTGTTCTCCTAAACACTAGATGGCAGCGTCGAGTTTTGTTAACGCAAAAGTAGTAGAAAAAAGAGGAGCAGCCGTGTTTATCTTCACAACAAAAATGGTGACGGTGAGTGAAGAGGAGTTAGAAAAGATTTTGTTAGAAGTGTCGTATAACTACATATTTTCTAGCCTCCTCCGCGAGTCCTGCTTTGATATGCGCCGTGTTGATCTGAGGGTCGGCGAAAATTAACCAGAAATACGAAGGAGGAAATACTATGAGATCCAAACCGGCCAACCACAGCTCTGCAGTCTTCCGTGGCCACGCACGCAAAGTTACATTTTAGGAGAAGTGCACGTAAACCATGGCGGCAGCCTCTGCGACCACGCGTGGATCGGAAGTACCCTCCACGAGGGGAATGCGTCCGTGTTGACGAAGAAGCATAAATCCAGCTTAAAGCCACATGCCTAGCAACTGGTGGCAATTAGCAACCAACAAAGAGGGTAGTCTAAGCCCAAAGTCAAATGTTGTTACACGTTTCCTTGTGCATATTTTGACGATAAGATAACAAATTCCGATACTGTCTGAGCACAAGCAATACCTCCCAAAAATAATACAAAAACCAAAGATGTGTTCAGCTCAAAGGTAGCATACGTCTATAGGTCATATTCAATAACTGGCAATAACCACCAAATAGTACTATCTATAAAAAATGTTGGGGAAATGATTTAGCCTAACATAAAGGTCTTTCAGGATATAGGCAATTACCCCAAGCCGTAAAACCGGGCTGTAACAGCTGAAGTAGCTGTGTCCCTTTGTGATGGGGGTTGTTTGGGGAGGAATGTAGTTTTGGGAATGAGGAGAGGTAAAACAGCCCTCAGGTGATAAGATCACAACACCCAACATTGGCTGATAAAACGCTGAGCTGTCAAATCAATCACACTGATAGGAAGAGGACACAGAGAGAGGAATCGCTGAGGATCACCTGACCAGCAGCCGACTATACCAGAGTACTGCGGGAAGCTAAAACAATGAGGCCTTATGGACTCGAAAAGCAACTGACCTTCTGAAATAACATGTATGAGTTTGAGCAGTCACTCTCTAGGCTCATATTGACTAAACCAGCAAGTTTTCGAGTTTCTATGTAATAAGAAGTGAGGGAGGCGAGAGAGAAACTGTAACCTATATCATGTTTTAGAACAAAAAGCTCTGGAATTAGGAGGTAGGAAGGAGAAATTTGATCTGTTGGTTGTCATCACAAGACATAGTAACATGGAACAAACACTTTTCACTACTTACACCTTAATATTATAGACGGACCCCTTCATCCAACAGACTAAACGCTCAGATAAATATTTTAAAGAAAATTGATGTTCAGCTGAGAAGCTGCTTGTTGCAAACCTTCAATAAATATTCCTGCATGATCATAGCTCTTGTCTGTGAAACTAGCATTAGCCTTACATCATAATACCACACAATTCACACCAGAACACACCCGAGAGCTGACGCAAACCAAAATCTGACAAGGCCGTCTACTATTCATTTCAAAACTCTGAACATAGAGTCGCGCCAAGGCCAAGTTATATGTTCTCAGAAAAAGGGTGTGCTGTGTGTACACAAGCTTGGCTTACCACCGATCAATCAGGCTAAACCACTTTAGCACTATCTCACAAACACATCTTGTGGAGATTTTCAAATGAAATGTCTGCACTACAGGTGACAAAAGAGCCAAATAATAAATGTTTCCTTCATTACACTAGTGCTCGGAAGTGAAAATTCAAAAACATTATCATGCAATTTATGCAAACAATTTTCAAGACAATTAAAAAGAAAGGGGTGATAATTCTCATGATTTTATAAATAGCACAAAATATGAGGTGCCAATAACAGACCTTACATTAGCATGAGAGACTGTATTTGGATGACTATTCTTATCAGACGTTGCACTATTTGCATTGAAAACTGTATAGGTAAATTACACATTTAAATGCTCAATTTTAGCTAATACAAACATCTGCTGAAGACAAAACCTCATCAAAAGCGCTTCTGGTCTAATGCTGCTATAGCTATAAAAGGGTTTGGAAACCCTCTGGCATATGTTATATTAAAAACAAAGGACATCTAGTTCTAGGCCAAAGCCTCCATGCATTAAATCAATCAATATTATTTTTTGTATGTCTTTGACAGTGAAGAAACATCAGATAGATAAAAACACATACACATACTCTTGTTCAAAGTAAACCATTGACAGGCACGTGTCTTTTTTTATATGCCATAGATAGGAAATGTGATCATTGCGAAACAAGAGTACAGTGCTGTGAATGGGCAGGCAGGTACTTTATGAATGGAGGGGGGGTCACGTGACCGCAGCAGATATTTCTCACTGACTGTCAACAAGCTGCACACAAGAGGGATCAGCCCATTATAAAACAGCACAAAATGGAGACGTGAAAAGATTTTAAAGAAAAAGGGCACAACGTGTATAAAGACATCTTACTCGAGAGATTACACACTCACACATATGGCTTCTTCGTCGGGGGTTTGGACGTCAACGTGTCGCTTTTTTAAACCTTTTTTTTATGAATGGGTATTGTGATATGCAAATGAGTGTGATTGAGGAAAAAGGGCACCTTCCGTTTTCTTTAACACTGAAATTGCAACGATAAGGACTATTTGCACCATAGAAAAGATTATATACCAAACATGAATTACATGTTTTGTTGTAATCGATGATGTTATTCGACCCAAAATCATGGCGGAATAAAATATATAGATACACAGGTCTAGGCTGTCAAAATAATATATCCGATCATGATGTATTGACCGGATAATGCATATTAAATTATATACATGATGAGCCCATATAATAGTTTTATAACAGCCAATCTATACAGTTATAATACATATGATGTGCATGTTATTTGCAGGTAAACGAAATTAAATGTGTGCGATCCGGGTTATTCCTTTGAACACCATGTAATATTATGAATTCCCACAGCATGCATGTAATTAAATTATAATAGCAAATAAGATAAAGAATGAGTTGCATCTTTTAGAACGGGCCTATATGCTTGACAGGCACCGTTTCTTTTTATTTATCAAATAATCCATAAATGGATTGTATAGTAGCCTTCAAAAAGATCCAAACAAACGGATTAGGCAAATTATGATGATTATTATTATTATCAGGTTTGCC
>CABFOT010081086.1:0-11669 GCA_900660305.1 Cetomimus sp. NI1144 | reverse complement strand
GATTAAGACATTGCCTACTTTCAATTCAGTCTTTGCTTTACTGCCATTGTTGCTGGCGACCGTCTTAATTTGGTATAGTCCTGTTACTTAGGAAAATGCTTGTACACAGGGAGTGAAGCAAAATCACTGCACAGTTTTATTTCATATAATGTTCAGTGTTTTAGCGGTTAACACATATTGTTTCTGTAAAGCACCTCTCTGTACTCACTTCTTTTTTTAAGTAACAATTAATATTTTGGAGTCTCTTTTCTTATTTTCATTGTCATGTCCGTTAATGAAAGCTGTTTTATTTAATTACCACAACATTGAAAATAATTGAGTAATCATTTAGTAACACATCCTAAAATGAATGTTAAAAAATGTGACAACGCACTATAGCTCACTAATGCCCTTTTACAGGACACGTTTTTCACACTTTCTCCCCACAACAATGTTTTTTTCTGATCTGCACCAGCCTCTTTTTTGATCAGCTGCATCTTAAATATTGTTACAATTACTACAGTTATCAGAATATATTACTTGAATGTTAGTTTGGGAGTCATTATTTCCCCCGTTCACTTACATCTAATTGTTTACAAATTGTTAAAGCTTTATTAAAGTAGAGGATTGGGTTGTCATTCTGTGACTCCAGTTGTTGGTGAAATATATTCAGTAGTTGCTCTGTTGTTGAAAACTCGATAATACAATATAGAGTTTATTTTTCTTTCCTTATACCGGAGAAATGGCACGGAGGAACGGGTTTTAAAGTCACGCCTAGCACACAAACGAACGAGAACAAAGCAGATTCTGACAAAGTATAAAATAACAAAACCCGGCTCAAAGTTTTTTGGGAAATAAAAATGTCGACTTTGTGTTCATTGGACCGGTAGGTGGCTTTAGAGACCGAATTTGTCATTGGTTAATGAGTGGGTGTGGACATTTGGACTAATCAGGTCGTTTCTTACAATAACAATGCAGTGGTTCGGTCTCGGCTCGTCTTCCCAATTAAAACAGTGAAATACTTTATTTCCAAAACACTTTCCACCGGGTTTTGGTATTTTATTTTTTGTCACAATCCTCTTTGTTTATGTTGGTTTGTGCTAAAAGTGGGACTTTGAGGCCGGTTTCTATGCGCCACTTATGTGTAAATGGAGAAAACACTTTGTTAGATAATCGTGTTTTCATCAACGGAGCAACTATTGAAGATATCTCGCCAACATTTGGAGATACATTATGACAATGGAGCTACACAACCCAAACCTCTACCGAACTTTAATAATGATTTAACACCAGACTACTCTAATAGGTGACTCAAATAGGTGACCCCGTTCATATTAGTGTTACTTCTGGCAAGCTAAAATTAGGTAATTGTTATTACCAAACTTGACATAATAACTATTTTTGAATCTAGTACCAAAACTGAGTCCTTCCCTTTTGAGGCTGACATCACAAATTTACATTTTGACCTCCAGCGGGGTAAATTGACACTAATGCCATTTTGCCAGCTCAGAAGAAATGCAAGTGTAACTACAGAAACAGAATACAATGTAATTTAACTTTTGACTTATTTACACTTCAAAAAGTTGAAAGAACTGAAACCTTTCTTTAAATCCTTCAGGGTTATGTGAGCAGAGTGGAGATCTGAGGCTGCGTGGACTCGTGGATGCTGCCCTTCCTCCATCCTCGCCTCCTCCTGCTGCAGAGACTTTACAGCGGGCCTGCCCAACACGCCAGAGGAACACGCCTCCACCACCATCCCTCCCCCTGCCCCTTGACACTGACCCCTCTCTGGGCCTGACTGTGGCCCCCTGTCCACCCGCCCATGAGGGCCCGGCTATAGTCCCCCACCTTCACAGCACTCCCAACACCACCTCACTTCCTACCCCAATTGCAAGCTCCTGGGACCCAACGGGAGACACCCACAAGACCCACCTTCCACTGCCCATCGCCCTCCCTCTGTCAGCTACAATGATGGAGCCTGGTACCGTGTCTGCCCTGACAGAAGAGTGTCTTCTTCAGCCTAGTCGCACCTGCCTTGGCTGCTTCATCGAGACCCGCGATGCAACTGACCCTAACTCCATCCACAACCCCCCCCATGACCCCAACACAAACCCTGACTCAGACGCTGGGCTAATTGTGAGGATCGGGGACGTGGGCCGAGAGGACTTCTCTGACATCAACAACATCAGCATCCAGTGCCTGAGCCATGCTGGGGAGGCTGTGAGTCACTATGGAGAACAGCTGCTCTCAGACCAGCTCCTTAGCTTTCCTCTGCCTAAAGCCCCATGTGAGGGGAAGAGAGTGGATGGGGACAAAACAACGGAGGACTGCGATGAACCAGAGGATGATGCAACGGCTAAGAATCTGTATGAGGGTCTGTTGCTGGACAAGGTGAGCGGGGAGGAGGTTCTGTTGGCTAATGCTGGTCAAGACTGGGGCTACTTTGAGTCCTTCATCAGCGAGAGCAAGATGGAACTGCTGGACCTGTGTTCTAAGAATGAATTATCAGTCAACCTCTTCTCCGAGGAGGACGTAGACAACTTATTTGACGATGAAGATGATGACTCTACTTTGAGCAGTGACGTTTGTTCCCTGAAGATACGTTACGAGTCCTTCCAGGACAACATGCGGGAAAAGACCAATGTGCTCCAGGAGGAGACCCAGTTCAACTTTTTCCCTAGTGTCCTGGTCAACTGTGCCAAGAAAGAGGAGGCAGGAGGGGTCCTGAGAAAGGGTGCCGAAGAGCTCCAGCCCAAAACGGATGAGCTTATCCTGGGGGCAGGACAGGGAGGAAAGCCTGGGGACTGCAGTGGCGGGAGCCCCCTTGATGGCTCCCAAGGCTCACCTATGTCCACTCCCAAAGTCAGCTACCTAATGGACTTCAATTCCACTGAGGAGTCAGGTGAATACAGTGATGACAGCTCCTGCACTGGCTCCTCCTCAGACACCCTGCAGGAGGGCAAGCTGAAGAAGGGCCACTCCAGGAGATTCCTCAGCCCCTCCAACCCGCTCAACTACGGCCTGCGCTCCAAAAGGAAGGTCCGGTACAGCGATGACTACCTATATGACGTCGACTCCATTGAGAGTGAGAGGAATGCGGAGAAAAAAGAGAAAGTTCCCTCTGGTCAAAAGGAGGAGGAGGATGTAGACTGGTGCCCTAAGAAACGCCGGAAATCCTGCCGCAAGGAGCCACCCGTAGTCATCAAGTACATCATCATCAACAGGTTCAAAGGAGAGAGACACATGTCAGTGAAACTGGGGAAGTTTGACCCCGTCGAAGCTACTGTGAGCTTAAACAGCGATGCAGTGAGCAAATATGAGACGCTGGCTCCCCTGAAGGATTTCTGGCAGGAGAGGCAAAAAGAGAGAGAAGAGCAGCTGAAGCTGGTTGCCAGAGATAAACGACAACGCAGTTTTCATCTAAATGGACGCCATCATCGCCCCTTTAATTCTAGTCATCCCAAAAGGAAATACAAGATCGCAAACAGGCTTAAGGTTCAGAGGATTCACACTGTGGAGCAATCAGCGACATCACAGGGCTCCCCTCTTTCTGAGCAGAGCCAGGGAGGTATCACTAAAGAGGAGGCCACCCCCATGGCAGGAGGAATAATAGCAGCCCCAGGCCTCCCAGTCACATTAGACACAAACTCCATCACGTACACAGTCACAGCCAAGAGCCGCTCCCAGGAGTGGGAGGAGAGGGAGGGGAGGAGATTGGGAGGAAATAAACCAGTCAGGATAAGGAAATTCAAAAGCGAAGCCAGGCTAAGGTGCAAGAAAATGAAAGAGGCAGAAGGAGAGGAGGGGAGGAGCGTGACAAATGAAACGGATGCCTGTGTCGCTGCGGCACAGATTGAGGACCCTACTGCTGGGTTAGGAGAGGCAGGCATTAGCTCAATAGTCAGCCCCCATTTCTCTGACAATACCACCACCACTCACACATCCGAGGAGAAATTCCCCTTTGTTTCCTCCTCCTGCTCCCCTAACAAAACTCCCTCCACAGAGGAGGTAGATGCGGGGGTCCCTGTCATCCCTGGCGGCTACCTGCAGACCCTGTTAGATGCCACAGATTCCTCTGGTGGAGCAGCTATCTCTTACTTCTCACAGCAGCCCTCTAGGCAGCAGTATCCTCTGGGGCTGTCCTTGGAGGAGAAACAGTTTTCTTCTCTGCAGCTCGCTCAGAGCTGTGTCCTCTCGCCTCCCTCAGAGTCCGAGCTCCAGCAGTCTCCCCAGAACTGTCCCAGCTTCCCCCAGATGTGGCACCCACAGCTGTGCGCCAGTCACAGCCAGAGCTTTGGGCCTGAGACGCGCCCATATTATCTAGCAACTTCCCTGCTGCCTTGCCTCTGAATGACAGCCTCCCAGTGTCTAACTACAGCCAACTGAGCCCTGAGGCTGACAGGCTGCTTTATGAGAAGAGCTACCTGACCGAGGCTGGGCTGCAGCCGGGGGCAGATCTGCAAGTGTGTCAGTCTGCTTGTGTGGAGGGCCAGGTGCAATACCAGAGAGGGTCCCTTTGCACAGACAATGGCAGGCTCATCAGTTATGACTCAGTGGGCTCTCTGTCAGCCTCATCCAGCAATTACAGCTCCCTCAGCCTCAAGTCTTGTGAACGCGAGGGCGAGGAGGATGGCCGAGACAGCTTCCTCGCTCACTGCAGTCCTAAAGTGGTGATTCAGCAGAGTGTGGACTCCCTCACCCCACTCCGGGAGTCATCAGACCTGCTGGATATCTCCAACTTCACCCCTGACAAGTTCAGGCACTCGTCACTGTCAGAGCTTTCCCCTCCTGAGACCCCCAACCTGTCCCCTCAGGTGGTGGGCCGTGAGATGAAGATGGCAGGGAATGTTGGAGAATACCAGGATGTCAACGATATGACTCTGGACGGCAGTAGAGAGGTAAAGTGGAACTGTGATGCTATGCAGCAACAGGAGCACACTGTAGGCACGTACAGCGTGGAAGACAGCCAGTTTCCACGGCACTCTTTTAACAGTCAGGACGTCTTGTGTTTAGATAAAAAGGAGGGGGGTGATGCAGACTTTGATGAACAGGCCGGTGAGATGTTGGCTGGTGTGAAAAGCATTAAGTCAAAGAGGAAAGGCAATTCCAAACAGACAGCTGCAGGGCAAGGCCCAAAGAAAGTGCGGGCCCCCAGAGCTCCCAAGTCAGAAAAGGTCAAGGCCCCCAAACAGAACTCCCGTTCCACCAAAAAGATAAAAGCCATGTTAGAGGGGAAGACAGCAAAGAACCAGGCAGGTGGTTGCGGTACGGGCCTGACTGACAGTAGCAGCACTGGGGACTGGTCTGGCAACGGCTGGTCGGAGAGCAACAGCCTGGTAGGGGACGGCCAGAGAGAATTTGAGGAACCCTCCAACATTCTGTCCAACATTGTCTCTGGCATGGCTGAGGTCCAGAGGTTCATGATGGCCTCCATCGAGCCACTGTGGAACCCTATGGCTGAGGCCTGTATGCCGCCTGAGGCCAATAGCCTCAACCTAAAGACCCTCAAAATCTTGGCAGGCACAGAGGCCGACCTGAAGAAAAAAGGGGCTATGCTAACAGGGGCGGGAAAAGGCAGAAAGCCAGGGGGAAAGGGAGGGAAAAACCAGGCCAAATTCAACCCCTCTCATCCCTTGTTCCCACAACTAGCTCTGGGCTGTAACATGTTTGATAAACCCAACTTTATTAACCCTGGACCTGCACACAAAAAGCTGTACCGCCACAAGACCAGTGCAAAGTTCCCTCGGATTGAGACACTGAAGGGGAAGCGAGCTGAGAGAGACCCTAATAAGGACATAGCACTGATGACCTCTTTTGAGAAACTGAGGTAATATTTTGTTATCAGCTGCCGTTGCACCCCCTTCTCACTTTCCCCCACTACCTGCTCAGCCCACCCCACCCCCCTCCCAAGCATACCTACACTGACGCTATGCCAGAGCTGCATGACTACTACGTTCCCCCTGACTACCCCCACTTCCTTTTAACCCAGAAGAGGAAATTAATATCTGCATGAAAAACTTCTTGTACTTTGCAAACTACCTATTGAGTGATTGTGTCAAGCTTGATTGAGATTTGAAACGACCATGGCTGCATTTTTCTTGCTTTTGTTGTTTCTGCTTTGTTTGTTCTTATAGTCGTTTCAGTTATATTTTTGTCTGAAGAAAAAAAAAAGAAAAAGCCTTGAAATCAGTTCTGCCGCTTTTGGAGGAACTTTGTTTTGTATTTTCTCAGTGAAATTAGCTGCCCTGAATTATGTATTTATTCCCCTTTTCCCTAAAGATGTAGCTAAATACACAAATGCATTGAGTGACATCTACGCACCCCTCCTCCTCATCTGTTTTTGTATGCAGAATATGGATGTCCTGTTGTTGCTGTCCTTCATACACTGCCTGGCTCATTTCAAGAGGGAAAACTACAGATAATGAGCCCTGTATAAGCCCAAGACGATGGGACCATTTTGTATTGATGACATATCAGACATTGTCTCTTTTTTTTCTTCTTCATCTTTTCTCTCAAAGTCGGAATGACTCCCCATTTCCTTTTATCAAGCATTTATGTTTCTTCCGGAGTTAGAGGAACTGGTTATCTAAATTTACATTTTTACACCTTTGCCAATTCATAAAAAAACTCCACCCTCAGAGTATTTTTGTCAATGTCGTTGTACAGGGACATGCAATATTTGCAAAAAAAAAAGAGAAGAAGATCATTATAATCTTAAAATCAATGTGCCAAAAGTAACAATGCTGTGTAAATGACCTCTTATATATGTGTGAATATTGGCTGTTCCTCTTTTCTAACCATTGGAATATTGGCTGCTCGGGTGGAAGACTCCTGACAGAGACTTGCCCCTCTAGGAATTCTCTATTTGGGACTTTTCTCTCCTCTCTGATGAAAGGCACCGACAGCTGGCAGTGGTGCACCACCACTCACGAAACCAAATCAGAAAGACACTGAAATCTCCTCGTCCGTCCCCCCCCCCCACTTTGTTTGCCAAATTCAATTTACCTCAACATCGCCCGGCTCTGTGAAGCAACAAAAGAGAGGCAAAGGGGAGATCTGCTCTGAAGGCTACTGTAGAGGAGGAAGATGGAAAAGGAGATGTTCAAATGGACTTCCTCTGGACCAAGGAGAGTGTAGTGCAGATGTTGGAGGGTAAGCAATGAAAGTATTTGTCAGATGGGGCTGTGCCTCTCGGAATAGCAGTTTTGTATTGGAAATTCAAGGCAATTTATTACTCATAGAGATGCACGCATCAATTATGAATGGACGTAGGACATTACGTCATATGCAGTTCGATGTAATGTGAATGTGAACGCATTTTTCCTTACAATGGAATCAGTTGTATTGTAAATGAAGGAAAGCATGTCTGCAGCCGCTCCACATGGGAATCTTACTCCTATAGCCTACCTGAAATTACCTTAACTGTTATTTAAACAGAACTAGATTGATCTCAACCATTGTTATTTCTTAACACTACCATACTTTATTTGATTTGACAAAAAAATCATGACATGTTTTTAGGGCTGCACGATATTGGTCAAATATGCGATATGCGATAACGCTGTTGAATATTGCGATAACGATATGTCTTGCGATATTTAAAAAAAATATAGAAGTATAGTTTTAATGTCTTTCTGCAAACATCAAGTTCAGTTGTGCCAATATCAAGTTTGTAGTAGAGCTGTTCAGCCGGTAAGCCAGCCCAGTTCAACTACAGCCAAGATACAACTGAGTAACAGTAGTTACCTAATGTAAGTTTCATGGAAATAGATAGGTAGCCTCATTATTTAACGTAAATACTATAATATAGTGAATAACACAACCAGCCGAGAGACCAGCAGCAAGGCAGGTGAATAGTATATTCAGGCGAGGTGCGCAGTAGCGGCAGGAGAGACTCCGGAAAAGAATCGGACAGAAAAGAGAATCGGAAAACGCGATTCCTTTTTGCCGATTCTTTCCCGCTCAACTCAAGTAAATATTGCATTTTTAGATGGCTTTTTCGATATGGATATCGCACATGCTGATATCACGATGACGGTACATTTTCGATCTATCGCGCAGCCCTACATGTTTTACATAATTTTCGGATTCACCGTTTCTTTTAGAGGTACTTTCCTATATAGGTTATTTTTGAATGGTCATCTCAGTTTGAGTGGTTCAATATTTTGGCAGAAAATAATCAGAAATAAGACAAGGGTGTCCAAATAGGGACATGGTTAGAACAATGTGTATTAGCCGTTTCTTCCGGGCCATTTATATTAATTGCAGTCTTTGGGCTCATTCACTGCCTCATTGCACTGAAATGGACATTCAGGAATCCACCTTAAAATGGACCATGCATTCAAGTCTAATCGTGTACAAAAAGGATGTGCATCTTCATTTCACCATATCACACCTAACCAAACTGGATTATGCACATTATGCAAACCACAACATAAATCCACACTTAGAAAGACTTCAGGCAATTACTGGATAATCATTACAATAACATAGTGTACATCATAATGTGCTTATATACTACTGATAGCTTATTCTAAAAATAGTTCAATGGAATTAAGAGCCCGTTCAATTAGTTGTCGTGTGAACATTTCCTTAATGCATTCACACGGTAGTCCTACACTCTCTCTGTTTTGATGATCACATATCTGTTTTAAACACAGCAGTGTGTAAGCGAGACTGCATTGGGATGTGCCGACAAGTTGAAACTTGATTTAAATACAGGCCTCGTCACACTGGATATGGTAATTCTGACGCCCAGGTGATATGAATTGATTGCTTGCATATGACAAGAATCATAATCGATCTTTCTCTGTCTCTTTTTCTCTCTCCTCTCTGCCGTGATCCTTCATTTCTTTTCTCCAGTGTATCAGGGTTAGGACCAAGACAAGCTGCTGATGGGAAGCTCCACATGGGCCACAAGCCCGTTTAGTCTGCCTTCTCTCATTTCTGCCTATTGTCATATTGAATGTACTTCTCTGAGTTCACAGTTGTTGTTTCTTTCTTTTCTTTTTCCTTTTTTTTCTTTTTCTAAAATGTGCCACTGTTGAGCTGCCTCATGTTAATGGTGCTAAGAAAGCTGACAATTTTTTTTTTGTTTCGTTTTCCCAGAGGTAACAAAAAAGAAATGCAAAATAGATGACATACCTAACCCTCTTTATGAATGTATATTATATTATGTTTGGTGTATTCACTTCACGATTCTTTGACATCGATTGGAATTACTTTTGCTCTTTTCATGAAAAGAATACCGAGCTTTATATATACTGTCTAGAGTTGTTACCAGAAGGAATCTTAATGAACTCTTGACACTACAAAATCTTGTATATTTTTTGTGTGCCAATTTGTAACATATTTTGTAAGTGTATATTTTTCTTAGAAAGTGCTGTGAAGTATTTGTGTGTGTGTGTGTGGGTGTGTGTGGGCGTGTGTGGGTGGGTGGGTGTGGGTGTGTGAGAGTAACCTTTTATGCGCCTCTGGGCAGTGGAAAGGATATACAATGACAAGTTTCTGGTTTTAAAAACCAAAATAGGAAAGCATCAACTGAAAACTAGAAATATTTACATTTTGTTGGGAGTTTTGTAATAAGACCATGGTCTTGTTGTGAGAGTGTTGTGTTACTGTGCAAAACACAAATAAGCAAAGAAAAGAAGAAAAAAGGAAAACTTGGTGAGAAAAAAATCTAATTTGTGATCAATTTGCTGTTTTATAGATTTTCATGTAAATTATTTGAGTATTTTTTTGTTTTTTTGTTTGTTTTTGTTGTAATTGTTGCAAAGGTTTTAAATATTTGTGATCAAGCCTGTATGGTGATAATGTAATATTGGTAACTTGCTGAGTTTTGTAATAATGTTTATGGAGTAAATATACAAATTAAAATAAGATTTTGAATGCTGCTTTCTGAAGAGCGTTGGCTTGTGTTTTTTCCACCCACTTATTATTGTACAGAATGCCACACTTAACACTTAGTTGACTTTGCCTCTGTAAACCCATTCAGTCCATTCAAATGCATAACCACAGATGATGACATGGCGCTTTGTGAGAAGCCCTGTCATCCCTAATACTGTATTACAAAATCACATTCTTTGAATAGTGACATCTAAATATACTGACTCCAGAACTGCACAAGTCATTTAGATTAAAACACATGTAGTGTATCTCTTTGTTAAAAAAAGCATTGTAAATTGTAACATCTTATTCTCATAGCTAAATGTGTAACTGTAAATACAACCATAAGTAAAGAATTCCAATTAGTCCACCCCAATTTGTTCCTGGACGAAAGGCATTTGATTTCTGCACAGCTCTGGCTTTGGCTCGTGTTATTTTAATGTCATAGCTAATTAGCACCCGGGGTCAGGCATTGCTAGAGTGATTGCTCATCCATAACTCTGAGCTGGGCTGCTGTGGTCCACACTGCAACACATTCTGACATGCTTAATTGGTGTTGGAGATACCGTCTCGGACCATAAGCAGAGACTGTGATGTATCCCTCCAAAATTGTCAGGTGGTATTAGAATTATTTTTGTTATTTAGTCACCCATAGCAGATAAGGGAGCGAGCAAATTACAAGACGGACTGTCTAATGCAATGGATGCGGTTCACCTGTGGTTATTAAATTAGAGCGTATAGTTATGTCAGTACGTGCTCACATTGTTTAGACAGCCTTCAGCAGCTCTCATTAGGACCATTGTATTTTATTTATTTGTGCATGTCATTACTGAGAAGACTACAGAGGAACAACTTTGAATGAGTCTAGTTTGGAAGACTTTTCATAATGTAGGTCTACGCTTCGCTGTTATTGAATCAAATCACGAGGAGGCAAACAACCTACAAAGAACAGGAGCATCCAAACTATCAGCAATTACACTCATTCATTTTTTGGGAATGGCCCACCAGATGAGCGATTCTTATAATTAAAACCTTCATTGATACAACTATTTCACCTGACTTATCGAATGAGTGATATTAACCTAGTAGTCCTTAAAGCTACTCTAAATATCCAAAACCAAATGTCCTGATCAGGTGGTCCATTAACTGAAACCATGGGGAGCAGACAAATGTTTTGCACATTGGTTTACAAATGGACCATTAATGGATGCCCACCAGCTATTGCCCAGGTATCATCCATTGGTCTCTATCGGCATGCTTCTTTATCAATGTTGGACATCCTCTACCCACTCACGGGTCTAGGGACAGCTTTAGGCCTCTGGTGGTTCAGCAGCAATCTACCTTCCTCTAACAATTCTACCACCATTTTAAGGATATTTACTTTGATAATCATATTGCTAATCATTAAATGCAACATGACGTTAAGCGAAAAGTTCAACAGAATCATGGATGGTTCTCAGTGGAGCAGACTTTGTTATAGCCAGAGTACCAGGTTTACCATTACATCCCAAAAAGGCTATATTTCAATTTCAGAAATTAACATTAGTCAGGTCTTACTTCTGGAACTGTTATATTGTATAAAGTGCCCTGCGTTTTACTTTGTTATATTGCCCTGATAATCAAGTTCCCTGTTGAGATAGAATTGGTGGCATTGTATTGGTTCCTAATATTACTAAGAGTGTAACAGGTTCAGACCCGTGTACAGATGGACACCAGGCCAAAGCACAGTTCAGAGGCGTTTATTTCACTCTCACAGGGTGCCAGGTGTGCTGATGTGCGGCTCGTCGTGTCGGAACTCCGTGCCC
>CABFOT010081078.1:0-10690 GCA_900660305.1 Cetomimus sp. NI1144 | reverse complement strand
ACTCAAAGCGCTTTACACTACATGTCTAACTGTTTACCCATTCACACACACATTCATACACTGATGCCGGAGAGCTGCCATGCAAGGTGCCCCCCACACATCAGGAGCAGATGGGGGTGTGGGGATTCAGTGTCTTCACTTCGACAAATTCTCTGGAAGAGCTGGGGATCGAACCCGGAACCTCCTGATTACGAGACGACCACTCTACCTCCTGAGCTATGCCGTCCCCCGTTTTAAGGCACATAGTTTAAATAATTGCAAATTGGTGGAGAGGTTAATCAATGAAATTATTTAGAAATGTCAAATTAAACAAATCAGTAGAGACAAATGTTCCGTTCATGTAGGGAATCTAAATGTAAAACTGTATATTTTGGATGAAAAGCATGTTTTAACTAAACACAGAGGTCATCAAAAGAAGTTTGCATTCATCCTGCAATTTGCACCATAAGATAGCAAGCATATTGATTATTGTGTACAGTTTACCACACCAGTGATGATTGGACTAGGTTAACTGGTTTTGACAGGGAGTTGAAAATACACTGACTGTAATATGTATTTCCCACGCAAAGGCTATTACTTAAGGCAACCAGTAAGAAAAAATACGGAACAGACAAAGCTCTTTGGAAAAAGACGCAAGGGAGAAACATCTAGTCTCCTTCGTCATTTTGGAAACATAAACAAGCATGTCATCTAGCAAGACTCAAATCATGCTAATGCTTTGCAAATTTGTTTAGCATATTAGCCATCTGAAATATGTTTTAATAACTCCAGATACATGAAATAGAACAGATTCATTTCCTCACATATATACCTGCAAACCATTGTTGAAAATCATTCACCATTTACCTCACATCAGAGGAGAAAAGTGCATATTTAGGAAGCTTGCTAAATGCTGGAGGTTAGGGCTCAAATCATAGGCAAATTTGCTGATTTTCCTAATCAATCTTTTTCTCATGATGATTGATGCAGTATATATACTGCCCAGGCAACCCAGCTGAGGGTGATCAAGCCTTGGGTTTGTGTCCAAGTAGCACACTACTACTTCACCTGTGGATCACTTCTCCTGATCCACAGCCAACTAGAGGCACTTTTGGCTTTAATCACTATTTTGGTGACCCAACACCTGCTCGCACCCGTCATGCTCAGGAGGCTGTAGACCCTGCAAGAGGGACTGCCAAGTGAACTCCCTGGATCCAACTTCAATGGGCTTGCATCTCATTTGCCACCCATTGCTGCGGAACTGCTGTACTAGTTCATCACTTTGCCCTCTCTTATCGGCCTCCTTGATGTGGTCTTCCCAAGGGATGGTGAGTTCTGCTTGAATGTTTCTGACAGCAACACAATGTTTGGCCTCAATGATGTCTCTGCAACATTTTATGGGAACTTAAGCTGCTTTTCCAGGTCAAATTTCAGCTTCCAGTCTTGAGCAGTTGTGAGAAGTCCAGTGGAGGAGGTCCTTGCAGCTGGTGTTGGCTTTTGCCAAACCTGACCAATGAGTTGACTTTCTGCTCTGAGTGGAGGTGCTTGCAGTGGCTAATCCCACTGCAGACGATCCCCACTATGGCCTACAGGACTTGGTCGTGGTACCAGCGGTAGCGCCCCTTGCCCAGGGATATCGAGCAGCAGCTGAGGATGTGTTGAAGGGTACTCCTCTTCAGGCACATAGTGCATGATGGTGAATCGACCTTCCCCCAGCAGAACAAGTTTGATGGGCTTGGTATGACATCACAGACAACCTAGATTATAAATTAATAAAATGGGGCTTAGCTCTTCAAATCTCAGGCCTTCCACTCCAATGCGTGCTCCCCTCTTGTCCAGGCTCCTTTCTGCCACATGCCAACCATCTTGCTGACTTGCTTCCCCTCAACTGCTGCATGGACTTCCCCTCCTCTTGCCCTTCTCCTGGGCGTTAATCACAGCATTGAATCGAAGTGCCCCCACCCGAGCTGTACCAAGAACACCTTCATGGGCTCAGCCTTCCCCTCAACCTGTACCCCATTACTGCTAAGAACACTGTCACAACAGCCTGGCCATCAAAATGTTCAAAGTGTAAACTCTGTCATTCCTGTTTTGATCATTACTAGACTAAACAATCAGTTTCCAACACGCTCTGTAAGTACATCAAGCCTAATAGCTTTTCTCCAACTGCCCATTGTGTTCCTACACCCTGTCTCTAAAACCATAAAAGCTGCACTGCTTAATGTAAGACCATTATCAAAGTCCCTCCTAACCAGTGACCTGCTTATTAGTGATAAATGCGATTATATGTTCATTACTGAAACTTGGCTTGATTTGAATAACAGAGCGGCTGTTCTTATTGAATCAACACCCCCAGATTTTAATTTCATTGATGCCCCAGAGTTGACAAGAAAGAGGGAGGCAGGTATCATTTAGAGACTCGTGTTTTACTCCTGATTATGTACAGAACGCCAAAGTATTCCAGTAGTTTCTTTGATACATTTTCTGAATTAATGTCCATTATTTCCACAGAATATGACTATCTATATCAAGAGATTTTAGCATTTATATTGATAACCGCAATGAACAATGCCAAATAACTTAAGAACTTACTTGACACCTTTGGACTGTCTCAGCATATCTCCGGGCCCACCCACAACTGGGGCCATACATTAGATTTATTAATTTAAGGGAATTCAAGTCATCATTTGTTATGGCTATTGACGTTGCTCTTTCTGAGCATCTATGCATTTTCCTTGAAATGTCTTTAACTCCTGACATATTAGATTGGAAACTTGTTATGAAAACGATATATCAATGAGAATACTAGTGCACTGTTTATATGACACGCTTTCCCTGTCACCAACTTTAACCTCAGCCTCTGTTAATGATCTCTTAGACAATTACAATTCTAAAATGGTGAATGTTATTGATGCCATAGCCACTTTTAAGGTGAAAGCAACTTCTGGTAAGCAAAAAGCACCACGGAGAAATGCTGCGTCTGTAAAAACCCAGGAAAAAAAAGAGTGTCGGAAAGCAGAGAATAAATGATGAAATACTAAGCTCCACGTTCACTGTGACATCTATAAAGAGAGACTTCATTCCTACATCCTGGAATTGAAAAGCGCTAGACAATCTGTCTTCTCTGACATCATCCACAAAAACATTAATAATGCACACACTTCATTTGCCACTGTTGATATGCTAATAGGCAGAGCCATAATTCCTATCCACTGATAAATGCAATGAGTTTGCTTATTTCTTTAAGGGATACAATTCATAACATTAGACAAAGGTATTAGTAGTTTCACAAAAATGTGTCACCACTACATTTATATGCAAGGAACGAAAAAAGCATGGCCCAGTTGAATGCCATTGACCTCAAAACTTGAGGAAACTGTACAACATCTTAAGCCTTCAACATGCTGCCTTGACTCCCTGCCAAAGAGCTTCTTTAAAAGGCCCGTATCATGAAAAACACATTTATTGTTCCTAGCCTGTACACACACTGCATTTGGAAGGTATTCAGACCCCATCACTTTTTCCTCTCTTTGTTGTGTTATAGACTTCATTTAAAATGGATTATATATAGGTCATCAATATAAACACAATACCCCAAAATAACAAACCAAAAATAATATTTTTGAAATATTTGCAAATCTATGAAAGATTAAAATCTTAAATATCTAATTTACATAAGTATTCATACCCTTTGTCATGACAAGCCAAAGTAAGCTCATGTTTAGTGTCTGGTTCCATATCCTTTGCATGCTATGACTTCCTGATGTCTGTGACCCATCAGCATCAAAGGATTCTTTGATATCGTATTTTCGGGTACAAGTGATACCATAACTTCTTTGTATTTGAAAGGATTTCCATGGGAATTGAGTGGGGGGACTAGATTCATCTGTAAATGATGCTGCTACAGTTTGGTACACATTGTTGGGAAAAATGGTTGCAAGTAGATGTGGATGGATTACTTTAAGGGTTTCTTCTCCTTACAGATTTTTCCATACAGTTCAATTGGAATATAAAGTCAGGGGAAGAATTAGTTAAAAGTGATCCATCCACATCTATTGCATAACTGACAGCAGAGTGATTTAAGGTCCATCTGATACCTTAGACCCTGGATGAACTGCAACCATTCAGGTAAGAGTAGCTGAAAACAGGATATCAAAGAGCCTTTTGATGTTGATGAGTTACAGACATCAGGAAGACATGGCCATGCAAAGACTATGCAACCAAATGATAAATATGAGCTTATTTTGGCTTGTCATGAAAAAGGGTATAAATACTTATGTAAAGCAGATATTTCTGCTTTTTAATTTTTCATACATTTGCAAATATTTAAAATATATATTGTTTGTTGTTGTTGTTATGTTTGGTTTGTCATTATGGGGTATTGTGTTAAATAAATATACATTTAATCCATTTAATTTTAAGTCTATAACACGACAAAAAGTGAAGGGGTCTCAATACTTAATGAAGGCACTGTACAATATTCATCCTTGTACCCAACAACCCTGAAAATGTGAAATGAGTCTGTCAAGTGACTTCGCTCCTATAGACTCACTGTGTCTGTGCATTGACCATATCAATGATTTGATATGACAAAATGTCCTCCAATTAAACAAAGACAAAACTGAGATAACTTCTTGGTGCCAAAGAATGAAGGCAACATGTTGGCGCACATCTCGGTTCCCTTTCTTTGAAGCCTAAAAACCAAGTCAGAAATCTTGGTGGTGTTATTGACAAAAGTTAACACCCACATAAAGTTTATTAAAAAAATGTGCCTATTGTCAGCTTAAAGATACAACAATATTTACAGGATACATGTCCAAACAATACCTAGAAAAACTAATTCATGTTTTCATTTCCAGTAGGTTAGACTATTGTAATAATAGTTTCTTAGACTGTCCCCAAACGTAATACACTTGGCAGCAACAGCTCCTTCAGAATGCTGCTGCTAGAGTTCTGACAAAGACTCAACAATCTGAACATATGACACCAGTTCTCAGGTCCCTGCATTGGCTATCAGTATGTCATAGGATTCAGTTCAAAACCCTGCTTCTTGTCTATAAATCATTTAATGGTTTAGGGCAAAAATACATCTCTGACTTGCCTCCGCAATATGAACCCTTTAGACCAGCAGTCCCCAACCTTCTTTGTGGCACGCACCGGTTTCAGGAAAGACACTATTTTCACGGCCCGGCAGATCAGGGGAAAAACATTGTTGCCCCCCCTCCCCATATAAATTATTTCCAAATAAATTATGTAATTGAACATATACATTTAATAGAAGCCCACTCTTTTGAAACAATTAACACAACACATTTGAAAGTTGTCATGCTGTTACATAGACAGGAGTGGGAGGTTCACTTCATCATACCTTTGCTTCACCAAGGAGTCTAGCTGTTACTGACACAACACAGGTTTATATTCTCTGTGACTTCGGGACTTTATACTGGTTTGTTACTGCGCTTTAAACTGTTTTGTCTTCTGCAAATAAAGGTTTTAATTAAATCTAGCCCTATTGTGAACTGACCTGATACTATAGTTTCTAAAGAGATAAGGCAGACTATTTGACGTCATATGTGGCGTTGCTGGAAGTTAGCTTTGCTTATAAAGTTTGCAAACAATCACATTTGAAATGAGTTTATGTCGGAAACGTATTTCCATGAAGCGTGTTACGTTCTCCCTGCACTCTGTAGGGAGAGGGAAGAGCAGCATATAGCTGCTGCTATGCTGCTGCAGCAGTAGTCCTGCAGGGTTGCCAACCACTGGTCCATGGGTCCGGTGGTTGGGGACCCCTGCTCTAGACTACTTAGTTCAATAGGTACTGTCTTCTCATTGTTCCTGTGATTAAAACAAAACATGGTGAAGCTGCATTGTTACTCTGCTACACATAGCTGGAATAAACTTCTGGAGGATTTTAGATCTGCCCTAACTCTGGTTACTTTTAAAAATGCTGTTCACCTCTGCCTTTAATTGCCGCTAACAAATGCTCTCTGAATCTGAAATGCAGTCTTTTTTCTATTATTTTTTATGTATTTATATTGCCAGAAGGCAAATCTCTTGATCTACTGGTTCGTCTTCGTTCCTACCCTTACCTATGGTCATGACCGAAAGAACAAGATTGTGGTTACAAGCGGCCAAAATGGGTTTCCTCAGGAGGGTAGCCGGCTTTTACCTTAGGGATAGAGTGAGAAGTTCAGTTATCCGTGAGGGACTCGGAGTACAGCCACTGCTCCTTCATGTTGAAAGGAGCCAGTTCAGGTTGTTCGGGCATCTGGTAAGGATGCCACCTGGTCGCCACCCTAGGGAGGTGTTCCACGCACGTCCAGTTGGGAGGAGACCCCAAGGCAGCCCGAGGACCAGGTGGAGAGATTATATCGCCATGCTGGCCTGGGAATGCCTCGGGATCCACCAGCCAGAGCTAGTCAAAGTGGCCAGGGAAAAAGGAAGTCTGGGGTTCTCTGATGACACCGCTGTACTTTACAAATAAAGTACAGCGGTACTTCCCGGAATCAGTGTCCCCACCAGCATACTGTGCCTCAGTTGAGACGCTGTGATCTCCTCTGCATCTTCTGCCCTCTGTCTCCTTCCTGTCCTTTTTGTTTTCATTTAATATTTATTTGATCAAGAGGGATAACGTACATTAATGAACATTTATAACAACATGTAAATGCCCCAATTATAGCCCAAAGGTTAGTTTCCTCACATCAATGCTGGTCTGGGAGACTTTTGGGTCACTAAACTCCCAGTATTGAAACACTTCCCTTGTGTGGGTCACCATGAATTCTTCATTCAGGCTGCTGATGGACAGCTTCAGCGTATTGTTTGTACCGTACAGTGTGATGCTGCTCAGGCTTTGAGGTAATCCAAGCCACTTGTGAAGGAAGCTGCGGATCCTCTCTCATAGTCTTCCACTGTGGGGATTGGAACGTTGTAGACCAGAAGGGGCCAGAGTATCTGTGGAAGGGTCTACTGGTAAATCCAGGCCTTGAACTTGCCAGATAGACCTGACGTATCCACAGCAACCAACGAGTTGTCCGGATGGCTGCTGTATCCCGTAGGCTGCATTCGAACACCTTGAATCAGGCTCCTCATTGGCTTCTCTTTGATCGAAGGAACCAGTCATGCCAATGGCGAAGCGAAAATTGTCAGCCGTCTTCCTTCTTTTCAGCACTAGGGATCTGAATTTCACTGGTTTATCGCTCATTCAAGTCCACGTGATCTGCTCCTCCAAGTCCTTCAGGATCCACATGCTCCACAGGAAAGAAGATGTTGTCAACGTTAGCTTGTCCATGTAGGCCCTGATCGGAGGTTGTCACACAGCTTAATTGGTATTTGGGTCTCTGTACTCAACCTCAGCAGAGATCATCAGCATTCTCATGGCCAGGGTGAAAAGGATCACTAAAATGGTGCATCCAATGGTCATCTTTTTCCAGCCTGTGTCCTTCTGATGTTGTGGACCCAGAGGAGACTCTCAGACTGATTTTGTTTTAGTAATCCAGCATGATGTCTCTGAACTTGCATGGGATGTGTCGCCAATCCAGAGCAATGTCAACTTGTAGGGCAAGGAGCCATAAACATTTACAAGGTCCAACCTCAGCACAACCAGGTCCCTCCTGTTCCTCCGGGCTTCCCTCATTGGCCTCCTTGATGCAATCTTTCCAAGGGATGGTGCGTTCCTTGAGGATGACCTGCTTGGAGGTTTCTAACAGCAGCCCAATGTCTGGCCTCAGTGATGTCACTGCAATGTTTTCTGGGAACTTAAGCTGCTTCTCAAGGTCAAATTTCAGTTCCCAGTCGTGTGCAGTTGTGAGAAGGCCAGTGGAGGAGGTCCTAGCAGCTGGTGTTGGCTTCTCTCCAGGCCTGACAAATTAGACAGATGACTTTCTTCACTGGGCGGAGATCCTTGCAGTGGCTGATCCCACTGCCGATGTTGTCTACTATGGCCTTCAGGACATGGTCATGGTGCCAGTGGTAGCGGCCCTCATTATGAGCTATTGAACAGCAGCTGAGAATGTTCCCAATGGTAGCTTGCTTTGCTACCAGGATCATATTTAATCAGTTGGGCATCAATGCAATTATGTAAATGTTGCGTGTATTGTCTACTTTCCATTCACAAAAAACAAAGAAAGGTGTAAAATACAAGGTGAAAACTTGTTAACATAGAATAGAATGGCAAGAATAGCTCGCTTCCTTAGAACATTTATGAGCTGTGTCTTAATTTTTTGAGAGCATCTGTTATCTACTCTTTCAGTTTTGGATTAAACCAATTTAAACCTACAATTTAGTCAGATTTCTACACTGTAATTTGAATAGGGTTATCATCATCTTCTACATTCATGGTTAACCACCATTTCAAGTTATGAAAACTGTTTAAAACAGTCTTGAAACCAAAATTCCTCAGTAACCTGATTGATTGTAGTGAATTGCAGTTAACCTTTTTTGTTTCCTTCTGCTATCCTGTTACATGTAATGGTTAGTCCTCATTCCTGCACGCAAAGAGTCAACACATTGGGGAGGGCAGTGCTCAACAGACAGGAACTTTCTGTTTACAATGCAGAGCAAATCTCTGCAAGTATTTTACAACCAGATTAGGTTCCAAAGAAGTTATTGTTCAATCCTGTGATCATACAACCTGGCTGGGGATTAGAGAGTTATCCTTGCTCCATGGCCTGAACGATATCTTTTGCTTTTTTTAATACTTTGTGATACAGCCTCTTGTGTCCAAGTCCAGGTTTTGACCTCTCTCCACCATCTGTCATTATTTATTCATAGGCTGTCAGCCCACTCTTAAAGCAATACACACTCAGGCCTAGCAGCTGTACTCATCATGGCCTTTGATCTAACGAGCCATAGCAGTGTTATATTTTTTTTTTAAAGTTTGGGAAGAAAATAATAATGAATAAAAATACGTCTTGTTTTGCGTGAGGCACTCCACACTGAGGGTCGGGGTCAGCTACAGTAGAGCGCCCCTTGAGCTGATGGGGATTTAAGTGTCTTGCGAAGGGACACTTCAGCAGGACGGATGCTTGCTGACACAGAGACTTGAACCTGGAGCCCGTGTTTGAGGGATGGTCTCTCTTCGCAGTATGCCTCCTTGCTGCTCCTGAAACAGCTGCTGCCTATAAGGAGATATTGGACAAAGGAGTCTTAAATTACACCGTACACCATGAGTAGTGCTTGTGGCTCACATTTTATTTGCTTGTGTAACCAGTGAGTGCTGTTTTTGCCCTCCTTGTGTTTGATGTGGTGAGTGAAATGATGCTGTGGCCTTGTTTAAAGCATTATTAAAGTTTGGTAGAGGTTTGGGTTTTGTACTATTGCCACCTAGTATGTTATTTTTTTTCTTCAAGTTTTTCCTTGTGTGCTTTGAGGGTCTAAAGGCTGGGGGTTACTGTGCAGGCTATGCTTTCTAGATTAGGTAGGCTTGACATGTCCTGCTAAAACTGTCTATTGTATGTTTTCTACTTTGTTCTGTTTCCCAGTTTGTCTTATTGATTGTTGTTCAGTTAGATGTAGTTTGGTTCATTTTATGTACAGTCCTCTTGAGTCATGCTTGTGATAAATAGAATGAACTTGAACTTAATTAACTTGCCATGATGTAACTCCAAATATATCGAGATATCTTCAATATTCTCCGTTGATGAAAACACGACAATCCACATTTGAGTTTATTTTTCCCTCCATATACAGAAATGGCACAGAGAAATGGATCTCAAAGTCACACTGTTGGCTCACTAACGAATGCAAACAAAGCAGATTCTACGAAAGCATAAAATGACAAAACCTAGTTCTGTGTTTTTTGGAAATAAAAATGTCAACTTCGTATTAATGTCACTTTTTGAATAAGGAAGACGAGCCGAGACCACGCTGCCGTGTTTGTTATTGCACGTGTAAGAAACTACCTGATTGGTCCATATGTCCACACTCGCTCCTAAGCCAATAAGATGCAGATGATTCAGTCTCTTACGCAACCTACTGGATCTTTGTCCTAATTCAAATAGTAAAATGAACACAAATTTGACATGGAGATATCTCGCCAATACTCTGAGTCACAGCATAACGAGTTAACGACACAACCCAAACCCCTTCCAAGCTTTAATAAAGCTTTAAACAATTGTTTCTATTTGTCCACAGGAGTCTGGCTGAACCTCTGATGACCTACAGTCTACACAGAGATCTCATTTTAGCTGCAAGTAAGACATGTTTTGGAAATGACCCTGCTCTATGATTGCTTTGTTTTATCAGTGCACAACAATAAAAAGAAAGAGGTCACTATGTTATGTGTATGTCTTTGACCCCATCCATCCATCCATCTTCGTCCGCTTATCCGAGGTCGGGTCGCGGGGGCAGCAGTGTCATTAGAGATCCCCAGACTTCCTTATCCCTGGCCACCTCGTCTAGCTCTGACTGGGGGATACCGAGGCGTTCCCAGGCCAGCGTGGAGATATAATCTCTCCACCTGGTCCTCGGTCTGCCCCTGGGTCTCCTCCCAGCTGGACGTGCCTGGAACACCTCCTTAGGAAGGCGACCAGGTGGCATCCTTACAAGATGCCCGAACCACCTCAACTGGCTCCTTTCGACGTGAAGGAGCAGCGGCTGTACTCCGAGTCCCTCACGGATAACTGAACTTCTCACCCTGTCCCTAAGAGAGAAGCCAGCTACCCTCCTGAGGAAACCCATTTTGGCCGCCTGTAACCGCGATCTCATTCTTTCG
>CABFOT010081071.1:0-11512 GCA_900660305.1 Cetomimus sp. NI1144 | reverse complement strand
TCTACCTATGTGCTAATGAACTCAGCGACGATTATACAGTTAAAAATGATGCAAAGCGCTTTGGGCCGTGGACCTATCTTCCTAGATTTGGGAACTGGCGATGTTTGTACAGTTGGGCTTGTGAACATGTCAGCCATGCATTCAGCGGCAGCAAATATGGTTACAAACGCAATGTGGGGAATGTGAGCGATGGACAGGATTAGAGCAAGTGAGTAAAGAAAGAGAGCGAGTGTATTCAAATCCAACACTGTATTTCTATTGTTGCCAGTCCAAATAACCTTTATAAAACTCTCAATCAGATGACAGCTAGAGAGTGGCAGCACACCAAGCAGACATACTGGAGTGGGTGGAAGGATGCTCTCCAAATGTCAGGCTCCTTGGCATTCTTCAGTGTAATAGATTCTCTGTCTCAACGATCAGAGGTATCAAGAGATCTTTGCAAGTAAACATCGACAGCACCTGGCGCTCCCAGGTTCACACTTGTGTTACTATTGACTGAGCAATGTATCTACCACGGCCAGTCAGGACAACCTTTATACACCTGGAGGAAATCTGACGACTGTATGTTTTAAAGTTGGCTGAGGAAGGTCCTTCCCTAAGATAATGTGTGGTGAGATATCATAACTGCTGATTGGGCCAAATTTCCTAAGCAAGCCGGAAAAGAGGGTAGGGACTATGATTGGGTTCACCGGGGGACTGTAGCCAGCGTGCAAAGCAGGAAACAGATGGCAATGTTGGAGAGAGTGGGGATGGGCGGCGCACAGATACTCACAGACGCGATGCCTGGCCACAGAACATTAGAGCAAGCCTGGACACACTCATCCTCTGTCCCCCTGCTTTGCTAGGGATTAATAAGCCCATCATGGCGGCTGCCCATAAGGAGAGAGAGGAGGAGGGACAGGGCACTCTAGTGCTACTGGAGGAGTGATGCTGCAGTCGGTGAGCCATTTTGTCTTATGATAATATCTCCCTTTCACTCTCTGTAGTGTTTCAGTTCCAGATGTTAAAATCCAGACAGCTTTAATGTGTCGAGTAATGGAGGGCAAAGAAAGACTCAGACAAAGGCGAATCTTCTGACATCAGGTTATTTTTACATCGCCGTAGCCAAGCCGGTGGCCCGGCTCATGCCTGGCATAATAACAAGGAGGAGCACCCTCCCCATCCCATTTCATTACTCTCACCTGGCCTCCAGAGAAAGACAAAGGGTGACCTTGTACCCCCCCACCATGACTGAAATGGATTTCTAACAAAGGCTCCGGCATTTCTGTCTAGCTGCTGCTGTGCCAGTATTGACTTCGTCCGGAGCTTTATTGGAGAAGGGGACATTTCTTGCGTTCTCACATCACCTAAAGTGCAGCCGATGGCTCTGTCTAACCTTTGAGGCGCCAAGCAGTAGCCCTCTGGGCAGAAGCAAGACCTTTATGAGTACTTTCACCATGCTGCATGCATTGTACTCGCTGGGTTTCAAATATGCCACGGCTCTGAGATGGAGAGGAGAGGAGAGGAGAGAAGGCAAATGAGTGAAAGATGGGACCGGCTCAGTTTCACTTCTCATTAGCTCCTTCATTGAGCCTGTCTGAAATCATCCACAGATGATTTACCAACTGAAAACAGTCAAAAGGCCCTAATTGAACTGATTATGATTTTCTTTAAAAGCCCATTTTCCAACCTAACTCCTCATTACATCCCTAAAAGAGATGGTGTTAATATGAATTACTTCATCGTGTAAATTATAGCTCGTGCCAGGATAGACATTTGTATCACCGTTGAGATAAATGTTGTGAGACGCTGAGATAGAGAAAGAAAGAGAGGCAGCTCTCAAGGCTGACTACCACACCTCTAACCCCACAATGACCAGGCTGGTTTCATGCACCATAGTGATCCATGCCTGCTCCCACCTCCCAATGGGGTATGATTATTTACTGAGGATTACAGCAGGATGCCTCTTCTGAATGGTGATCCGCCCCCTCCCCCGCCACGCAAGCACATTTCTCTGATTAGCACAAAAAGATTGCTTTGGACGTGAAAAAAAAAAATCAGGTTATTCAAAGACATTACTGCATTCATACATCAGCATGAGCATGAGTATCCTCTGAAGGCAGTGCAGTGGAGTTCATGTTAATGCTGGCATATCTGCTGCTGCATCGCTTAATAGCACGTAGTCCTTTCTGACAGATGGCCAGAGGAGATGTGAAATTCGAGCTGGCAGAGAGAGGTGGGATGTCCATTGAGGCATTATGGTTTGTCTCATGTTATCTCTCTAGCGCTTCACTCAGCTATGCATGGCCTCTGATGCAGGAGGGCCGCAGATTGAGATGTATCTGGCACAAGGAGGAATAGAAACAATGCAGCAAAGGAGGGAGGAGTTACTGCTTTCTCCTCGACAGTGTGAGGGAAGCTACTGAAATGTGTTTTTTGGTTTTGAACTCAACTCTCTCCGGCTACTGGTTTGGTGTGTGTGTGTGTGGGCGTGCGTGCGCGCACATCTGCTTGACTCCGCAGTGCAGTCAGATGTGTGAGGATCTGATGACAGATGCCCATTGTGACTGTCAGGGACATATATGTCTGGTTGTGAGGGTTGCCAGTTTTCTTCTCCTCCCTGATCTGAGGCACACCCGCTCTTTTTTTTATTTATTTTTTCTCACAACATGGGGGCAGCTCGAGGTCAGAGAAGATCAGAGATGGTAGAAGTAACCCATCTATTGATTCTTTCCTCCTCCAATCAATCCACCAATCAGTCTCTCTTTCACGCTTCCTGTCTCTGACATTCTCTCCCAGTCTCCCTGTCTTCCAATCTTCCAGTCCCCCCTCTACATTCTCAGCCAGTCAATATCTGTGGCATATTTATTAATGGCTGATTGTTCCATGGTTTTAGACAGCACTGACGTGGCTATATCCTGTATGAATAACTCCAGTTTTAAGCTCTATATTTTTCTTATTAGAAACCAAATCCCAGTGAAAGGATTAACTGAGAAATCCTATCGAAATAGGGTTTTTTAGCAGGTTGACCTTGAATCGGCAGAATCTATTCAATCGCTGTTGGTCTTCCTGCTATGATGAGAAAATATCGGGAGAAAGGACAAGAGCTCCCCTGATCGCTCTCCTGCGGTGCAGCATCAGACAAGGTTCCTGAGCTGTCAGCAGTCTCCAGTGCAGTCTCAACACGCCCCCCTCTATCCCCCATCTCCACACGCAGAGTAGAAATATATGTACACACTGAGAATGCAGAGAGGGAAGATTGCGCAGTGCCGAACGCTGACTGCTGGCACACAATCCTGTCCATCCGCTGTGAATAAACTGCAGGGATGAGGGCTGATATATCTGAAAGGACGGGGGGAAAGGTGCGTGTGGGTGTATCATATCTGGGTGAGGAGAAGGGCAGTGTATGACAGGAGGCACAGTGTACTCCTGCAGTAACGCCTTCCTTGACACTTGCACTCTCTCTCTCTCTCTCGTATCTGCGTTTGGCCTTCATCGAAGCTGGTGTCGGCCAGCGACAAGGCCCGAATCCACCAGCTGACAGGACTAATTGGAGCATGCATGCAAATAATCTCCATGCCAGGACAGAAATGTTCAGGACAAGGACCAGAAGGGAAACGATATTGAATACGGTGAAGAGGAATTTAGTTGCTGAAGATCAGTGGGAAGGATAATCTGCTGAAATGTAGCTGAAAGACATATCCAGGCAAGATGCCGGATGGAGGGAACATACAAATTATTTTTTCGAACCTCATCGGCAAGGCACTCCTCTATCTCTTCCCGTCTCGAAACGCCTCCTGACAGAAAGTTGGACACTTCAGTCAATCGTCATGATTTACGCTCCGGACAACGCACAACGCCTGGTTGAGATTTAGTTGATGTGCATGTAGGCTCTTCTGTGAGCCTCTCCAATCTACGGGTCCCCATGAGACCCCTCTATGCTTTGCTGATGTAGCTTCACAGAAGAATAAATCAAGATGTATACCCTCGGTCTGTATTTTTAAGTCTTTGGCCAATGCCCAAGTAAACCCTGCATATTCAAAATGCAAGACTTACACTCCAGACTCCACAGTGGCGGTAGCCACTGGTGCTATTTTCCCAGTTTCCCATACAATCAAATTATAATCTGATATATGTAAGGTTTGAGTCTAGTCACTCAGCCACATTCAAACCGTTACCTCACTGTTAATGGAGGGACTTTTTGTTTTGTAATCTTTTTTATAAGAGATTAATTTGAAATGGACTGTCAGGGTTGCCTTGGAGACATGCCGAGGAGGAAGCTTGCCAATGTAATTAATTAAGCTGAGCTGTCGTAGGAAAGGATGCCTCAAAGTTTTATAAATGAGATACTCATTCATGTGGACGGTGGAGGAGAAGCGGCTAAATGAAGGAAAATAGAGTTAGGATTTGTCATTTGCTGTTGGTTTGTCATAGTACTTGCTTCCTTTACAATAGAAGAGGAACACAAAGGGGTAGTAATCACAGTGTAGCTGTCATACATGATCCCCAATTTAAAAAAAAAAAAGAACAAAAGAAGAAAGAACAGATCAAAAGAGTGAATTTTTTAGAAGGTAAAGGAATTATTATTATAATTATGCTCCACTTGTTTGATGTGCTGATGAAGGCAGCCTGCTCAAATAATAAACAAATCCCCAATTCAGCTGAAACCCAATGTATCTGGGTATTTAGTAGTGCCAATGGATTTAGGTCAAAATCTTGACATTTTAGTGCAAAGTTGTTGGATCCTAAAGATTGTATAATAGATCCACATGATGACTTCTCTTTACTGTGAAGACCGCAATTGTAATTTGCTATTGGCTGATCGTGGTGCCAGGTGTTGTTGGGTGCCAGCAAATTCCCTATCACTGCTGCATTATGTTTAACAGAGGTATCTGGCGATGCCCTCTGTAAAAGCAACTTCTACCGACTCAGCAAATTGCGAAGAGGAGTACGCACACCAGCTGCCTCTTGTGCCAGCGGTTGGAACTGGTACGGCTCTCGACGATTGTGGTCTTGGTCGACAGTGGCGATGAGTCCTACACTTCAAAGGACATTTCTGTCACAGATGTATTAAAGCTGCTATCGGACTCGTTGTCGCCCATAGCTGCAGATAGATAACCGATATGTGAATCCGGAGCCGGATTGATGTGTCTTGCCCTCTAGCGCCGCAGCCATTGCTGCTGTGGCAAAGTTGCAGGCTGGGCAGCAATTTTACGAAGAAATCGCTCCATTAATCAAAATATGCTGTGTTATTTTTTGGGAACAAAGCCCTTTCTGTTCAGGTTTTTGATCCACTGCTGGTGAATGTCTTGCATGGCATTTCTTAACTCCTCTATCTCTGCCCATATTGATGCTTTATTTTTTTCACGGCCTGGAGGCATTTTTTTTCCAAAGTAGATGCAAAAATGCTTACATTTAGTTTTGCTTTAATGAATCCTATGGCTCTCATTGTAACGAGCACATTGTTGTGTGTCTGTTCAGCTCACCACTCTCTCCCTTCTCTGTTGTTCTCTCGCTCGCAACTTCCTGCTATTTAAAAGAACATGTAAGCCCAGCTTGTTAGGAAGCAGATGCTACTCCGATCTTTCTGCACTGGCTTTTTGATATTCCAGATGTCCCAGCATTATTACAACCTTACCTGGGCTTGCCGAGTGTCTTCCCATATGTAGCTTTAGTACCTGTCCCTAGCTTCCTGTCTTGTCTCCCTGTTATCCAATTAGCTAGTTATCTAGGCAGCAGCAACAATAGCACTCCATGTGTGGGCTTTATCGCTGACAGTTGGCTGTTAAATTTCAATTTAGTTTTAAAGGGTATTTAAAAGGTAGCGTATAAATTGCTCGCGTCAAAAAAAATCCAACAGCATTGATTGCAGAGCAATAAACCATACTCTCTGAAAGTGTTTCAAACCACGCTTGTCCTTGCTCTCCCTATGATTCACTGTTTTACTCCCGTACTCCCCGTTTTAGTTTTCTTGTTTTCTCATTAAGTTGGTCCTTCAACTCCCATTGCTCCTCCCCTCCTCCTCCCCCTCCTCTTAATCTTTTCTCTTCATTAATTTCTCTCATGTGTGTCCTTCATCTTGTTTAATACACTCTCTGCTTTACTTTATCTGGTGCAGCCTTGCGTGCAGCCAGATCCCAATTATACGTCCAGCTTGTTCAACTTTTCTGCTTTGGCCAACGCTGATCCTCAGACAATATGGCCCTAACATTGTTAATACACAATTCTATATTTCTCATTTTTCCCCCACGTGTTACGCAGTCTCTTTGCCAGTGCAGGGGAACGTAAAGCAGCATTTGATTTATGTACAGGGTCTTGGCTCCAGAGCTCTTGGCTGACAGCTGTGAATGCCATGACTCCGAGGACAGCCCAATAACTCATGGCACTTATGAAGTTGGACTTTTTCTCCGGGGACGGCATATTTCAGGAAGCAGAGTGGTCTAGTAACCGGAAGGTTCCTGATTCAATCCCCAGCTTCTCCAGAGAGAGTGAATCCTTGAGTGTCATTGAGCACGACACTGAATCCTAACTGCTCCTGGTGAGCATGTAGATGACCAGCACCTGGCATGGTCAGTGTATGAATGTGTGTGTGAATGGGTGAATGTTAGACATGTAGTGTAAAGCGGGGACTAGAAAAACAATATAGAAAAGCAGTCAATTTACCATTCTCTGAGCAGGGGTGCAGAGACCACAGGAAATGCTGAAATGAATGGCATTTCCATAATTACTGGATTGCAGCATTAAATCCTCCTTGGGGGCTGATGTGGATGCTTAAGGTCCATAGATCCGCAGACATGATTAAGGAGAAGATCATTACATTACTATAGCTTATTTAAAATATGATATGATCCCATCTCTACACTTTCCATTATAATATCTCACTTACTAGTTGCTAACTGGTCTGGTCTTCCAAAACTAATATAGTATATCTTTGTGGAGAGGTTTTTGATACCTTCTCCAAACACAGACCTTAGTAGTGGAAAATCTTTTAAAATAATAAATTGATTAGATGCTGTAGTGTATAGCAGAACCCAGAGCCAGCAGGCAGATCATGGATTAAGATTCATTATCTTATTGCCGTAGCAACCACTGCATGGAATTTAGCATGGTGAGAGCTCAGTGCACAGAATTTAAATGGCGAGAATGATATGTCGATGGCTTGGAATGGTAAATCAGCGCATACAGCATAAAAGGTAAATTATGGAATTGTAAGTGTTAATTGCTATGCTGATGACGCAAGTCTGGGGATTAAGGCCGTAAAGTCTGTCACACCTGCTCGAGAACTGTGCAGCTGTGTTTGTCTGTTGCACGAGTGCTTAGCAAACTGTCAAAAATCAACTGAAAGCTGACAATAGCGACAAGGTTAACGTGGCATTATCAAAGATTGTACTTATCTAGCTAGCTCTTCTAGTTAACATTAGCATATTGGCAATCACGGGTGCTGCTAGAAATCAAGTGGACGAATCTTGGACAAATGTTCACCAAATCATAACGGCTTGCTTCTGCACATGTTTTGGATGCTATGGCAAAAACAAGAAGCAAGAACAATTTCACATTTTCATTGTTGTTTCTGGATGATCAATGTATATGTGCATTGGCTCAGAATTATTATATATTTTCTTCACAATATGGGTCCTTTAACGTGTTGGCAATAGCAGTGCCTAGTCAGAAATTAAGAGCTCGTGTAAAAATCACAGATAGTTTGGTGCAGTTTGACTACCTGTCTTCTTTCAAAAGAGGGTCCAGTATCTAATCACGAGCACAACGCCTGGCAGATGCCTGTCAGCTTGTTGAAAAGCTTTAAGGGAATTATTTTAATAAAGGCTGATTTTTACTTGATTGGGGGACTCTGGACAGTACAGCATGTGCGGTGATTCCAGATGTTGCAGTTTACTGTGGAAACCCTGGGAGACATGCACCGAGCTATTTGTCCTATAGGGTTCAAGGTCACACTAGACAGGAAGGAAGGGATGAGTCTTTCACAAGCCTTCTCAATGACAGGCTTTGTTGAAACAGGTCTGTAGTCTCAAGGCAACACTGAGTCCAAAATGTCTAATTACGTACTGTATTTTCAACCACAGTGTTTCAATGTTTACCATTCTTTTACTATGTAGATAGAGTGAGCATACTTGATTTTCCACCTAAGGTAGCTTGGCCAAATTTCTCCCATTTCTGCATAGCACCAGTTTTAGCAGTCAGGCCATGAAATCATCTAATCAATACACAAGGTTTGCTTGTGATTGGTGCATATGGGCATGGCACATAAAGCTGTTGCTATGAATGAGAATGTTTTCTTTGTCTTGTGTCGTAGCTGTTTCTTACCTCTTCACATAGTCAGCTCCATGCCCCCCTCCTCTTTTTCCTCCTCCTTCACTCTTTCTTTCTCCCCCTGTCTCTCATTCTGATCATTTCGCTCAGCCATCACCATAAAACATGTTTATAGCTTCCTATCTGAAGATGCCTTCCTGTGAACCTAAATGACCTAAATCTGTGGATGTGTCTGCAAAGTGTGAAAGTCAGTTTAGAAATGGAATGACTAAAATAGTGGGTGAGAAGTGAGGAGCCAAGGCGCTGATTTGATAATTCAAGGGTTGATGGGTGGATTTGCCACTGGCCCTCCAGTCCTCGTTTGATTGCACTACATGTATTTCAAGAGCAGACATCACTCACGTGCGCTGTATTTGCCTTCACTACTGACGGATTACTCGTAAACAACTGCAACAATGCAACATTTCCCTATAGTATCATTAGATATGATTTAGATTCGATACTTTCATATCGTGGCTATACAGGAAACGTCAGACTCGCGACTTCGCTGTAAAATAGCCCACTCTGATTACTGACTGATTTATTGACCACGCACCATTATATTATTGCAGGAAATAATGTGGGATTGTGGTTTTTGTCAGTTTTGGACTTTTGAATTCGCTGGCCCGATCGGGCTGCGCAAAATGTATTATTGGCCCGAAGGTTGGCAAAGATTCCACCGGGCCAGTGGGCAGATGGGAATGTCGAGCCCTGTAATTCCTCTTCTATTTAAAGTGGAAAGCTTTATGAAGGAAAAGCGATGCGAAACCCCTTTGCTTTTGTTTGTCTCTCATATACTGTATTTAGAATAGCTTTACCACATTTAGAAAGAGGACAAAAACTCCTCATCGAAATGGAAGTTGAAATGCCCTGCTTGCTATCTTAACATGTTGCCATCTCATCATAATTGTCACTCATATCCACCAGTCACTGCTTGTTTATGAAGGCTCAATTTAGCTAGTCTATTATTGCCTCAAGGAAATACATTAATATTAAGGAACTCTCAAAATATTTTTGGTACAATGTGATTTTGATGTAAATGGGGGGTTTGTCTAGTTTCCACAGGAAACAATAAATAAATAAATAATTACATGTGGAATGTAAAATGTAAAATAATAGTGTGTAATTTAGCAGACTAGGGTGAAGTGTAGCTGTTAAAAAGTAAGTAGTTATATGGGCAAAGAAGCAACGTGTGGCTGATTTCACAGATAATTATTCTTTAATCAAACTAGATGTTATACAGAATGTACAACATTTTAACTACTGTGGTTCAAAACACCTGTTTTTGCATGAATTAATCACTAATATGAAGACTCCTTTTCTTTCATGTTTCACCAACCAGTTGGAAACGTTAGAACTTTTAAACTAAAATGAACAAAATGCTGTCGAAGCTTGTAACAACAAAATCATTTTGACTCATTTGCTTGGAGCTAAATGACAAAGAGCCAGAGTCTCCAGTGTCGTTAACCAGATGCTTGAGCTATAAGCCTGCATGTTTTTTGTCTGCCAAGTGTGCATAAAGCAGTGTGACAGCAGTAGACGATGGCTCCTGGCGGCTGGGGATTACCATACTGGAAAGGGGTAGGCATCAAACCTGTACTGGGAAAACAATACCTCCATAAACTCCTGACAAGTTCTACTCTTGTGGGAAATGAAAGGGCATTGTCTGAATGTTTGAGCCCTATTTTCTCTGTGATTGTTGTTATGCCAGGATGTGGTTGTTCGCCAGTGTTGTTGTGTGGGATGGAAGTGGATGCTGCATTGGCAAAGGTAAAGGAGCTTTGTGGAGAAGTCTCAGAGGGATGTTCCTGCAGTCCAGGGGTGATTGCAGTCAGGGAATGAACATCTCCTGGTAATTGACAGGCATCAGCTTGTATCAGGAAGCTGATTGCTCAGCGATCCAGAGCACTGTGTCAATTAAGGGGCAGCAGCGCAGTCAGGTGGAAAAGAGGACCGCCTCATTTCTTTGCTGCAGTAGAGTTGAGATTGGCTGCACTCACTCTATTCGGCCTCCTCTCTCTTTGGCTGGCTCACTCACCCATGCCCAGCTGACAGGTGGATGGGAATGAGGTTTCATCTATCTTCGTACCCTGTCATCTGCTGTCTTAAAAGCGTATGACGATAAAGCCTGCTTTTAAGCACCAAAAGTGTTTATTTGAAACCAAACAAGCAGAATACTGCTGAATATTATGAGCGCTCTAACAACGCAAATAACAGACATCCTGTAGGATTAATGGTATTGAATAATGGACTGGAATCTGGCTTGCAAAGGTCAGATATGATTAATGTGCATTTGCATCTGTGTTTGTGTGCTGAACCTTGGCTGTTGACCCCACTGCTCAAACTACAACCCTGATGGTGCCTCAGACACCCTTCTGAGGCACCAGCAGCGAGGGAGCCACCACCTCAGTGTATCTATGGAGGCAACTGCGCCACCGATGGTTCAAGTTAGACGCACCACAACATCCCTGCTTCTGGGAGAAACCAATGGAAATGTCCCTGTTGCATCAAGCAAGACGTTCACCTCATACAGACAGCATGGTGGTAATTTCATGGAAATATATGAGGTTTATTCATGAATGGATAATTATAATTGAGGGGTAGTGTGAAGTTATGAGTGTGGCCATCGGGGATAAGCGCTCAGAATGTCGTGAGCACATGAAAAGAATATGAGAAATAATGTTGAGAGGTCCTGCAGATTTGTGGGAACATATTGGCCGCTGACTGCATGCACAGACGTAATCATTATTGTGGAGATGAACACATTAAAGCCCAGTGTGACTGCTGGACATTTGATGAATTCTATGATGGATGAAAGGTTTGAACTGAAAGAGCAAATGACAGGCTAATCCCCAGAGCTCCTTCTGACCTTCTCAGAGAGAGAGAGAGAGAGAGAGAGAGAGAGAGAGAGAGACAGAGAGAGACAGACAGACAGAGAAAGAGAAACAGACAGAGAGAGAGGGAGACAGAGAGAGAGAGACAGAGAGAGACAGACAGAGAGAGAGAGACAGAGAGAGAGACAGACAAAGAGAGAGACAGAGAGAGAGAGAAACAGACAGAGAGAGAAACAGACAGAGAGAGAGAGACAGAGAGAGAGAGAGAGAGAGAGAGAGAGAAAGAGAAAGAGAGAGAGAGAGAAAGAGAGAGAGAGAGAGAGAAAGAGAGAGAAAGAGAGAGAGAAAGAGAGAGAGACAGAGAGAGAGAGAGAGACACAGAGAGAGAGAGA